>ONZH01004505.1:0-53034 GCA_900303285.1 Rhinella marina | reverse complement strand
CTCTGTACAGTGTCAGCTCTGGATGTGTATTTGTAGTATACTACTCCCTCTGTACAGTGTCAGCTCTGGATGTGTATTTGTAGTATACTACTCCCTCTGTACAGTGTCAGCTCTGGATGTGTATTTGTAGTATACTACTCCCTCTGTACAGTGTCAGCTCTGGATGTGTATTTGTAGTATACTACTCCTCTGTACAGTGTCAGCTCTGATGTGTATTTGTAGTATACTACTCCTCTGTACAGTGTCAGCTCTGGATGTGTATTTGTAGTATACTACTCCCTCTGTACAGTGTCAGCTCTGGATGTGTATTGTGGTATACTACTCCCTCTGTACAGTGTCAGCTCTGGATGTGTATTTGTAGTATACTACTCCCTCTGTACAGTGTCAGCTCTGGATGTGTATTTGTGGTATACTACTCCCTCTGTACAGTGTCAGCTCTGGATGTGTATTTGTGGTATACTACTCCCTCTGTACAGTGTCAGCTCTGGATGTGTATTTGTGGTATACTACCTCTCTCTGTACAGTGTCAGCTCTGGATGTGTATTTGTAGTATACTACTCCCTCTGTACAGTGTCAGCTCTGGATGTGTATTTGTAGTATACTACTCCTCTGTACAGTGTCAGCTCTGGATGTGTATTTGTAGTATACTACTCCCTCTGTACAGTGTCAGCTCTGGATGTGTATTTGTAGTATACTACTCCCTCTGTACAGTGTCAGCTCTGGATGTGTATTTGTAGTATACTACTCCCTCTGTACAGTGTCAGCTCTGGATGTGTATTTGTAGTATACTACTCCTCTGTACAGTGTCAGCTCTGGATGCTCTTATTTGTATTTGTAGTATACTACTCCCTCTGTACATTGTGTCAGCTCTGGATGTGTATTTGTGGTATACTACTCCCTCTGTACAGTGTCAGCTCTGGATGTGTATTTTGTAGTATACTACTCCCTCTGTACAGTGTCAGCTCTGGATGTGTATTTGTAGTATATACTACTCCCTCTGTACAGTGTCAGCTCTGGATGTGTATTTGTGGTATACTACTCCCTCTGTACAGTGTCAGCTCTGGATGTGTATTTGTGGTATACTACTCCCTCTGTACAGTGTCAGCTCTGGATGTGTATTTGTGGTATACTACCCCTCTGTACAGTGTCAGCTCTGGATGTGTATTTGTAGTATACTACTCCCTCTGTACAGTGTCAGCTCTGGATGTGTATTTGTAGTATACTACCCCTCTGTACAGTTGTCAGCTCTGGATGTGTATTTGTAGTATACTACTCCCTCTGTACAGTGTCAGCTCTGGATGTGTATTTGTGGTATACTACTCCCTCTGTACAGTGTCAGCTCTGGATGTGTATTTGTGGTATACTACTCCCTCTGTACAGTGTCAGCTCTGGATGTGTATTTGTAGTATACTACTCCCTCTGTACAGTGTCAGCTCTGGATGTGTATTTGTAGTATACTACTCCCTCTGTACAGTGTCAGCTCTGGATGTGTATTTGCAGTATACTACTCCCTCTGTGTACAGTGTCAGCTCTGGATGTGTATTGTAGTATACTACTCCCTCTGTACAGTGTCAGCTCTGGATGTGTATTTGTGGTATACTACTCCCTCTGTACAGTGTCAGCTCTGGATGTGTATTTGTGGTATACTACTCCCTCTGTACAGTGTCAGCTCTGGATGTGTATTTGTGTAGTATACTACTCCCTCTGTACAGTGTCAGCTCTGGATGTGTATTTGTAGTATACTACTCCCTCTGTACAGTGTCAGCTCTGGATGTGTATTTGTAGTATACTACTCCCTCTGTACAGTGTCAAGCTCTGGATGTGTATTTGTAGTATACTACTCCCTTCTGTACAGTGTCAGCCCTGGATGTGTATTTGTAGTATACTACTCCCTCTGTACAGTGTCAGCTCTGGATGTGTATTTGTAGTATACTACCCCCTCTGTACAGTGTCAGCTCTGGATGTGTATTTGTGGTATACTACTCCCTCTGTACAGTGTCAGCTCTCTGGATGTGTATTTGTGGTATACTACTCCCTCTGTACAGTGTCAGCTGGATGTGTATTTGTAGTATACTACTCCCTCTGTACAGTGTCAGCTCTGGATGTGTATTTGTAGGTATACTACTCCCTCTGTACAGTGTCAGCTCTGGATGTGTATTGTGTAGTATACTACTCCCTCTGTACAGTGTCAGCTCTGGATGTGTATTTGTGGTATACTACTCCTCTCTGTACAGTGTCAGCTCTGGATGTGTATTTGTAGTATACTACTCCCTCTGTACAGTGTCAGCTCTGGATGTGTATTTGTAGTATACTACTCCCTCTGTACAGTGTCAGCTCTGGATGTGTATTTGTAGTATACTACCCCTCTGTACAGTGTCAGCTCTGGATGTGTATTTGTAGTATACTACTCCCTCTGTACAGTGTCAGCTCTGGATGTGTATTTTAGTATACTACTCTCTCTGTACAGTGTCAGTCTGGATGTGTATTTGTGTATACTACTCCCTTGTACAGTGTCAGCTCTGGAGTGTATTTGTAGTATACTACTCTCCTGTACAGTGTCAGGTCTGGATGTGTATTTGTGGTATACTACTCCTCTGTACAGTGTCAGCTCTGGATGTGTATTTGAGTATACTACTCCTCTGTACAGTGTCAGCTCTGGATGTGTATTTGTGGTATTACTACTCCCTCTGTACAGTGTCAGCTCTGGATTGTATTGTAGTATACTACTCTCTCTGTACAGTGTCAGGTCGTGGATGTGTATTTGTAGTATACTACTCCATCTGTACAGTGTCACTCTGGGATGGTTATTGTAGTATACTACTCCCTCTGTACAGTGTCAGGCTGGATGTGTATTTGGTGGTATACTACTCCCTCTGTACAGTGTCAGCACTGGATGTGTATTTGTGGTATACTACTCCTCTGTACAGTGTTCAGGTCTGATGTGTATTTGTGTATACTACTCCATCTGTACAGTGTCAGGTCTGGATGTGTATTGTGGTATACTACTCCCTCTGTACAGTGTCAGCCCTGGGATGTGTATTGTGTATACTACTCCCTCTGTACAGTGTCAGCTCTGGATGTGTATTTGGTGGTTACTACTCCCTCTGTACATGTCAGCTCTGGATGTGGTATTTGTGGTATATCTACTGCCCTGCTGTACAGTGTCAGCCTCTGGATGTGTTATTTGTGGTATACTACTCCCTCTGTACCAGTGTCAGCCTGCTGGATGTGGTATTTGATAGTAACTAGCCCCCTCTGTACAGTGTCAGCTCTGGATGTGTATTTGTTAGTATACTACTCCCTCTGTACAGTGTTCAGCTCTGGATGGTATTTGTAGTATACTACCGCCGCCCTCTGTACAGGTCAGCATCTGGATGTGTATATTGTAGTATACTACGCCCCTCTGTACAATGTCAGCTCTGGATGTGTATTTGTGTATACTACTCCCTCTGTACAGTGTCAGCTCTGGATGTGTATTTGTGGTATACTACTCCCTCTGTACAGTGTCAGCTCTGGATGTGTATTTGTGGTATACTACTCCCTCTGTACAGTGTCAGCTCTGGATGTGTATTTGCAGTATAATACTCCCTCTGTACAGTGTCAGCTCTGGATGTGTATTTGTAGTATACTACTCCCTCTGTACAGTGTCAGCTCTGGATGTGTATTTGTAGTATACTACTCCCTCTGTACAGTGTCAGCTCTGGATGTGTATTTGTAGTATACTACCCCCCTCTGTACAGTGTCAGCTCTGGATGTGTATTTTTAGTATACTACTCCCTTTGTACAGTGTCAGCCCTGGATGTGTATTTGTAGTATACTACCCCCTCTGTACAGTGTCAGCTCTGGATGTGTATTTGTAGTATACTACCCCCTCTGTACAGTGTCAGCTCTGGATGTGTATTTGCAGTATACTACTCCCTCTGTACAGTGTCAGCACTGGATGTGTATTTGTAGTACACTACTCCCTCTGTACAGTGTCAGCACTGGATGTGTATTTGCAGTATACTACTCCCTCTGTACAGTGTCAGGTCTGGATGTGTATTTGCTGTATACTACTCCCTTTGTACAGTGTCAGCTCTGGATCTGTATTTGTAGTATACTACTCCCTCTGTACAGTGTCAGCTCTGGATGTGTATTTGTAGTATACTACTCCCTCTGTACAGTGTCAGCTCTGGATGTGTATTTGTAGTATACTACCCCCTCTGTACAGTGTCAGCTCTGGATGTGTATTTGTAGTATACTACTCCCTTTGTACAGTGTCAGCCCTGGATGTGTATTTGTAGTATACTACCCCCTCTGTACAGTGTCAGCTCTGGATGTGTATTTGTAGTATACTACCCCCTCTGTACAGTGTCAGCTCTGGATGTGTATTTGCAGTATACTACTCCCTCTGTACAGTGTCAGCTCTGGATGTGTATTTGTGGTATACTACTCCCTCTGTACAGTGTCAGCACTGGATCTGTATTTGTAGTATACTACTCCCTCTGTACAGTGTCAGCTCTGGATGTGTATTTGTAGTATACTACTCCCTCTGTACAGTGTCAGCTCTGGATGTGTATTTGTAGTATACTACCCCCTCTGTACAGTGTCAGCTCTGGATGTGTATTTGTAGTATACTACTCCCTTTGTACAGTGTCAGCCCTGGATGTGTATTTGTAGTATACTACCCCCTCTGTACAGTGTCAGCTCTGGATGTGTATTTGTAGTATACTACCCCCTCTGTACAGTGTCAGCTCTGGATGTGTATTTGCAGTATACTACTCCCTCTGTACAGTGTCAGCTCTGGATCTGTATTTGTAGTACATCTCATGGATCACTGGTCTATCATGCAGCATGTATGTATAGTTATGCCATACATGTAAGGCATGTAGCTGGCACAATAATAGGGCAGTCAGGGATGTAGCTGGCACTATTATGGGGCATGTGGCTGGCACTATTATGGGACATGTAGATGGCACTATAATTGGGCAGTCAGGCATGTAGCTGCCACTAGTATAGGGCAGGTACGGCATGTAGCTGGCACCATAATAGTGTATGTAATTGGCACTATAATAGGGAAATTGGACATGTAGCTGGCACTAGTATAGGGCAGGTCCGGCGTGTAGCTGGCACTATAACATGAAATGTCAGGCATGTAGCTGGCACTATAACTGGGCATGTCAGGCATGTAGCTGGCACAACAATAGAGCAGTAGGACATGTAGATGGCACTATTATAGGGCATGTATCTGGCAATATTATATGGCATGCAAATGGCACTATAATAGGGCAGTTGGGCATGTAGATGGAACTAGTATAGGGAATGTCAGACATGTAGCTGGCACAATAATAGGGCAGGTCAGGCCGGTAGCTGACACTATAACAGGGCATGTCAGACATTTGACTGACACTATAATAGGGCAGTAGGGCATGTAGCTGGCACTATAACTGGGCATGTCAGGCATGTAGCTGGCACTATTCTAGGGTATTTGGCTGGCACTACGGGAATGCCCGGTCCAGTCCGCTATCACGGGGCAGATGTGATGAGCATGATGTGGCAGCTCTGCCAGTCACCGTCGTTATGTCACCAGGCTCCATTACCTGCTCAGGCCCCTGGAAGCAGATTTTGCAGGTCGGCGGGCTCGGGGTGTCACTGCTCTCCACACTGTCCGAGTCGGTCCTGGTGTCCGGGTGGGCGTCCTCCTCCGCCGGCTCCTGTTTACCATCCCCCGGCTCGTCCTCAGGCTTGTCAGCCCCCCGCTCCTCCTGCATCCCGGCGGCTGGTGCCCGGGGAGGATGTGTGCGGCAGATGTGTGCAGGCACCGAGGAGCGGGGTCACTGTGTGTCCGGCTCCATCACTGGAAGAGGCTGCAGCTCATCTGCTGGAGACATGAGGAGGAGGAGACTCACCAGTAATAACCCACACTCACTGCGCTGCGAATCACCCTGCGCCACATGTGTACATGTACAGACATGACCTGCGCTCAGTACCCCCCGGTGAGTGCCAACATGCCCCTGCTACCTGTCTGCCTCTGAGAGAAGCCCTCCCTGCCGTCCCGTACATAACAACTACCCCGCCCCCATACCAGCCATATTCTGGTATAGCAGTACGATCCCCTCATCTATGGAGTACATATACAAGCTGGAGTAGTATCAGCCATGTACCTGGCAGACACCGGTGACTACCGCAGGGGCGTGTCTCTCACAACTGTCACTTATACAGACGTCATCAACTGTTTGCCTGAGGGGTCATCAGCAACAGTGTGTAGATAGATAGATTAGATAGATAGGACAGATAGATAGACAGATATGAGAAGATAGATAAATAGATGATAGTTACTGGATAGATAGAGTCACATGGTAGATGAGGATATTAGTACAGACAGCAGCGGGGGTCATGCATTTGCCCTCTAGATAGCTAGATACTTATGGATTGTTTCTGCACTTTACACCATTAAAGTGTTCTAATAATTTCTACAGGCCTCTCGTCCAGTCGAAGCATATGTTCACCTTTAAGGAACGTTTTAGCATTTACAGAGGGGTTATAGAGATCACAGGAGACCCCAGCCCCAGTAGAGCTGAGACAGTAGTGGTGTGAGGCCCCGATGCAGTGCTCAGCTGTCAGTGACCTATCAGCCTCTTTTTATTTATGGCTCTGTTTGAGAGCTACAGTAATAATATATGACAGGAAGCAATAACTGTTTCCTGCCTCATGTAATTATCTCTGGATCTTTCCGAGCCATCACTGAAAAGTGGCTGACTGGTCCTTTATACCTTCATTGTGGTGGAGAGCAGAGAACACCAATGGCCCCATCCACGGACGCTGCATAGAAAGGCAAATGTGTGTAGATATATATATATATATATATATATATAGTATATACAAGTATATCAGTGTGTATAATAATAAATAAATAACAAGTATATACACAAATATTATATAGTCACACTATTATGACCACCAGCTAATATCCAGAGTAACCTCCATGAGCAGCATGGACAGCAGCTAGACAGGCTGGGAATGACTCAGTAAGGTCCTGGTAGGTTGTCACAGGTATCTGGAGCCATGCTGACTACAGTGCATCCCACAGCTGCTGGAGAGTACATGGGGAGGATCCATAGAGAAAACACAATGATTAAGATGATGAAGGCAGTCAGCATGTATGGTTGAACGTGATCTGCAAGGATGGATTCATACCCAAGTCAGTTGAGAGTGCCTCACACATGGATTGTTGGCCCAGAGATTTCCAGTAAAGCATTCCCCAGACCATAATACTGCCACCACGAGCTTATGTGAACTCATCAGAGAAGGCAACCTTGTGCCAATGAGCGGAGGTCCAATTCCAATACTTTTCATAATTGAAGCCTTTTCTGCCAACTTTGTTAGCAGAGGTGCAGTGACTATCAATTTGCTTCAGAGCCACATACTCAGTAGGGTTCGCTGAACTGTTGTCTTAGACACCCGTCTGGTAGCCCCCTGGTTCATTTGGGCGGTGAGCTGCTCCACTGTAGAATGTCATCAGCCCTCACTCACCTTCAGAGCCGACATTCACCTCTCACGTCAATGGCATGTTGTTCTCCACAGTTTCCACATCACTTATTCGTAATGGTGCCATTTTTCCACTCATGATACATGATAAATACTTCCATTAAAATGTAGGCTCCATGTAATATAATTCCTTTTCAGTGTATTGATCTTCCTCTCTTTGTGTCAACTGATAACAAGTTAGAGAGGATCAATTAACACTCTCTGCCAGACCATTAGTCAGACCAGGGTGAAGTTAGGGGGTTATGACTCACATCCCTCAACAGTGTGACTGCTGGAAAACTTTTGACCTGAATTCTTTGATGTATCATACTGCACCTATGAGAACTCTCATGTACTTGAGCAATTTGTGATGTAATGATACGGCACAGGTAAGAAAAGTCATGGCAAGTGCCAGAGACAGTGGGTTGCAACAGTCAATACTCAGCAGAGAGGCACAGTCATCAACAGTTTACAGCAGATGCGGGATAGTGGTGGTCTTCAATCTCAAGTACTCAAAGCTTGAATGCTAGTGGAGAACCTCTGAATTCCACATGATGGGTTGTCTCCTCAGAATTCTACAATGGACTCCCTCACTTCACAGGGCATGCTATGCTCAAACTGGGTACAATAGACTCACAGGACTAGAACTGCAGCTTTATCCACAACCCTACTCTACTTTGGCAGGAACAGGGCGACCTACAGTACATTTCCTAACGTCCACTCAGTTGGTACATGCAGATACTTCTCATGCTGACAAGCTTGGTTGGTACCTGTCCCAATATGGTGACTACAGGCATCCTACTCCAAGTGCCACTGTATCACACCACCCTGGGAACACCACCACAGCCATTACGATAACAGTAGCAATAACAGTAATGCTACAAGGTGGCAAAGAACCTAAAAAACCACATTGTACATATTGTTTGCAAGCCTATTCTAACTGCTTAAGGCTACTTGCATTGTTAATTTCGGTGTTGAGATCCGGCAGAGGATTTTGATGCCGGAATTAAACATCCGTTTTGATTTTGCACATCAGGATGCATCTGTTCTGTTAGGATGTGGTTGTGTAAAATCAAAACGGATCTGTCACTAAATACGTTGAAAGTCAAAAGAGCCTAAAAAATGAATCCATCATTGTTTTCAGTGACCGATCCGTTTTTTTATGTTTTTATGACCGGACACAGCACAAAACAGAATGCTGCTGGAACAGAAGACATCCTGATGCATCCTGAACGGATCTCTCTCCAATCTGAATGCATGAGGACCTAACGGAAACATTTGCCGGATCTCAATACCGGAAAACAATACTGCAAGTGTGAACGTAGCCTATTATGGCTGAGACCCGAATATCCGTCCAGCACAGAGTATTACAGCGAGTTTGGATGATTCCATTGCCTGGGCGATAGGATAGGTTTTCCAATCTCAGCCATGATTAGCGGAGATGTGAATAAACTTTTAATTGCAACAACATCATTTTTTTCTCTACATCATTTGTCATTTTTCAGCCATGCATGTCACATCAGTGAAAATAGGATTTACACAATATTGGACATTTTTAGATTTACTGTATGTAACAAATACAAAAAATGTCCCATTTCATTGAAGTATTGTCAAGGGACAGTGAAAGCTGTTGAATATTCCCTATAAAGAGGTCCACAATATGTCATTTTGGTAGTGACGGGTACACATGGATATTTGTCATTGGGAGATTAAACAGGATTAAATCCACTAATCCGTTAGAGTGCACACAGTGCGGTTACGGAATCATTTACTGTATAGCTGAACGAACACAGCTGCCATACCTGGATGAAGAGAGCAGCAATTACACCGCCGACGACTGTATAGACTTTTTACGTAAGCTCTCTGGCTGCAAATGGATAAGGCGCTAAGATGTTCTGACTGGTAATTCACTTTCTCTGACAATATTGTGAAAATAATATGTTGTAAATGTCAAATCTGGTGGATTGGAGATAGTTATGAAAATGGTTCATTGTTCTGCCCTATTATTCTGAATTTCAGTTCCAATTTAACAAGTGGGGTAGAAATGCAGAAAGAATTCTCCGTTCACTGAACCTCTCTGTTTGCAGCACACAATGTAAACTCGCATTTGTGTGAAATCAATGGATTGCAGCCTACAGATCAATGGTTTAGTAAGTCCATAACTTAGAATATGGGCAGCTGACACAAAAATGTCAGGTCACATTGAGCAGTTTGCAAATAATTTGTACTGAGCAGCCAGATCTCATTCATTCAGGACCTGCTTTTAGTTATGTTTAAAGGAGAACTCTGTCTGGTGGAGTGTTTTATATATGAAACAGGTTCTGTATAAAGAACGGTTCCTCTGGTACTTTAAGGTATTTCTCCATGATTCTGTGCATTTACCAAATCCTTCTGGGATTCATGTTCCCACCTATCCCTTGGTTGAACTTGATGGATTTATGTCTTTTTTCAACCGTATTAACTATGTAACTAAGTCCATCTGTCTTCCAAACTGGTTCAGTTTTCTCAGTAGATGACATCAGTATTAACAAGCCATTGAATTGCCAGGGTACCACAGTGGAATCACGTAGACTGTAATTAGTATTGTATTGGTTATTATTAGTCGAGGGTTGTTCCACAATAAATATTTCCCACCAGCATCTGAATCTGAATACTTTTGTAACTTCATATAACTAAAAATATCTGTATACCGCCATCTGCTGTTTGCTCTTTTTTTAACTTTCTCCATCCACCTTAGCAGCATCATTGAAGTGGTCACACATGCTTAGTGTCATCCTTCATCTGCCACCAGCCATACCTATTGTTGACAGTTACAGCTAGAGAGCAGCAGCAGAAAGGACATGCCTTCTGAGAAATGACACGCCTATTGAGCTGCCAGCTTAAAATACATGTACTAAAGGAATTGGATCAATGAGTGAGAAAATCTCTGGATCCCTGTGAGGTACATGGCTGTTTTTTTCTTTGTTAGAAATAGGTTGTACAGACTGTATCATGTACATGGGTGTAGCTAAGGGCTCATGGGCCCTGGTGTAAGAGGACCCTCCATTCCCCGGTGAGCCCTCAACAGTCCCCCCTAAAATACTAGTAAGATGCAGATAGTGCCCCTACAATAATTATTGGCACACAGTGCCCAAAAAAATAACAGCGCCCAGCAAATAGGGTCCCTTACACTTGTAGTGAAAACATAATGTCCCCCAAAATAATTGTGCTAAGCTGATACTGTGCCAGGACGCATCCCCAGGATAATAGTGTGCCCAAAACTCACACAAGTAGTAACAATTATCTGCCAGAGTGCACTTAATATTAATTGTGCTCCCAATAGTAATAATGTCCCCCATTGAGCCCCTGAAGTAATAATGCCCCCGTAGTGCGCATACTAGTAATCATGTTCCCCATAGTCCCTCAGTAGTAATAATTCTCCTTATAATGTATGTTAGTAGAAAAATACCCCCTAATGTGTGCCAGTACAAAAATACCCCCTTATAATGTATGTCAATACAAAAAATACCCCCTTATATGTGCCAGAACAAAAAAATACTCCCTTACAATGTGCGACAGTACAAAAAATACCCATTATAATTTGCGCTAGTGCAAAAGTCATTCCTTTTAATGTGTGCCAGTGCAAAAAAATATCCCCTTATAATGTGCACCAATACAAAAAAATACCCCTTTAGGGTGTGTGTTAGTACATAATGTGCACAAGCAAAAAAAATGCCCCCCCTCCTTATAATGTGTGCCATTACAAAAAATATCCCCTTATAATGTGTGCCGCTGCAAATAATGCCCCCTTCTAATGTGTGCCAGTGCAAAATATGCTCCCTCTTAGTGCCCCCAGTAGAGCCAATGTCCGCATAGGGCCCTGAGTAGATGGCCCCATAGTGCTCCCTTCCCCCCCAATGGTGGCCCAACAGCATGGTGCTAAATAATAACCAAAAAACTCAAATACCACCTTGCGGTTGTCAGCGATGCGGTGCAGTCTTCCGGCCTGTTTCCTGAGCTGTACGCCGCTCAGACGGTGCTATGATGTTTACATCATGGCGCCTCCTGTGCCAGCTATGACAGGCTACAGACACTCCTGAAACCTATCAGAGGAAAGGTGAGGCAGGGAGACAATGCTCCTTTGCCCCACCACAGCACCTAACTGTATCATCACCTTGAGGACGGCAATATATAATTGGTGGTGCACCACTGGCAAGGGGGGCCCTTATAGCCACGCCCCTGGTCATGTACTATATGATGTCTGATCATACTCAAGGGATAACCCCTTTAATACTGCCTTAGGCTACTTTCACATTAGCGGTACTGGTGTCCGGCTGTTCCGGCGGGTGAACGGCCTGCTGGATCCGTGCTGCCGCTAGTCCACGTCTGCGGCCGAAACTACGCTCCGTCCCCATTCACTATAATAGGGGCGGGCCAGAGTTCCGGCTGCAGCACGGCAGGCGGCCGGACTAAAATTACAACATGTCGTCCAGCCTGCGGGACACCCTTGCCGCTAATGTGAAAGTAGCCTTATTCAGGGCTATACTGGCCCATGCAGGCCTCTTTTTTTGTAAAGGGGTTTTAAAATGATAGTAACAGTACTTTATCAGCATAAGCACTTTCCTAGGGGGCATTGCTAGCTCAAGCAACTATGGCACTATCAGGAGAAGAAGGGTGGGGGGGTCTCCATACCCCAGTTTACTGATGTAAGGACGCCATCTACAGCCATTTGTCAGAAAGGCTTTAATGGAGAGGTGACAGCTCTTGTCCTGCCCTCAGCGGCATCATCTTAATAAACCCTTTGTAAAATACAAGTATTATAATGTTACAGCCCCTTTAAGTCCATAATGGAAATTTTCCTTTTATCATCCTTTGAAAATGTGTGGTAGCTGTGACCTGCCGTCTCTTTGAGCTAATGTAATTACACTTCGGATGCTTTCTGTAAAGTGTCTGTGACTAATATATTTAATGCCCAGTCTGTCCCTGTTCTATGCTGGTGACATCAGTGCAGGGCACATGGTCTTATAAGATCAGTCGCGGAGGTAACATTATAATAATGATAATAATATATTCCTGTTTGCTATTCAATATCAATCGTGACTATAATCAGTTATGAAGAATGTATAGCTATTAAAAGAATCACTGACAACAATCAGTTCTCTCATTATAAGGGTCCATTCACACGTCCGTGTGTCATTTCGGATCCGCAAAACACGGACACCGGCCATGTGCGTTCCGCATTTTCCGGACCGCACATGGCCGGCTCTATAATAGAAATGCCTTTTCTTGTCCGTGGATGTGGACAAGAATAGGACATGTTCTATTTTTTTTTGCGGGGCCGCGGAACCCGAAATGCGGATGCGGACGGCACACATTTAAATGAATTCGGACACATTATACGGACGTGTGAATGGAGCCTAAATGTTAGATATTCATAAAATCACATGGAAATTACACGTACTTTAAATAAAGGCATCAAACTATGGCTTTTAGGTTCTATGAGCCTTTAATTAAAGGGGTTGGCCCATCTCACACATTGGTGGTATATCGGTAGGATATGCCACCAGTGTCAGGTAGAACTCTAGAATGGGGCCCCCAAAGTGATTGAGGCCTTGAAAGTGCAGCCACCCTCCACTCACTTTTATGGCAGTGCCGAAAGTAGCCAAGCACCGACTCAGCTCTTTCCAGAACTTCCATAGAGGTGAATGGATAGGTGGCCGCGCTTGCACAGTATGCCCTTTCTAGAGATAGGTGTAAGTCCCATCTCTGACATTGGTGGCATCTCCTACTGATATGCCACCAAAGTGTGAGCTGGGTCAACCTCTTTATTAAAGCGTAAAGGGTAGTCCATCTTAGTCATCTATGGCTTAGATTGGGATACCCTGCTTATGTGATGGGCAGAGGTGGCTGGGATTTCTTAAAAAGCTGGGTGGCTGTGCTACACTGTTTCCTTATCTCCCATAGAGGTGAATGTAATCTATGGAAATGGCGTGCTATGCTGTTTCCATAACTCAGGACCTAAGAAGAGAGTAGCTTGCTGTGCTAAAGCCCATTTACTTCTATCATACAGAACGCTCAACTGTTTTTGTAACACCTGCCACTTGCCGTCTCATAAAATGGGTATTCCAATCTCAGCCATAAATATCCTTCTAAACACTGCATAATAAAGAGCTTGTATTAATACTTTGGAGGACATTTACAAAGCTCCTTACGCCACTATTGTGGTGTACATAGTGGCACATGCCATATATGCACCATAATTCACGACTTTTTACGCTTTTCAACACTTTTCCGAAGTTGTTAAAAAGGGGCAGGGCTTAGCACAAGGGCCGCCAGATTTACTACAACTTATGCCAGAAACTGGTCGAAGTTATAATGCCTGGCTGGTGTAGACTTCAGTTTCTGGCTCACAGCAGGGCATAGATGTGCCTAATTCATTAAGAGGCACGCCAGTTCAGGGAGATTGGAGCAGGGGCATAACTATAGGGGAAGCTGCTGCTTTGGGGCCAGAACACAGAAGGGGCCCACCCAGGAGGAGGACTAAAAGATTTTATTGCCAGGGCCCCCTCAACAGTATTATACAATGACATTATATACAGAGAAATTGTAGGAAATAGACAGAGCGGCTACTGGGCCTCGTCTGTGAGAGCGATTTTGACTAGCCACAGGAGTGGAGTTTGCTCAGGTGAAGGGGGTTGCTTAAAAAATTTGTATTCTATCAAAATCCTTGTACTATATCCATCATTCTAAAGATACAATATACAGTGCCTTGCGAAAGTATTTGGGCCCCTGGAACCTTTCAACCTTTTGCCACATTTCAGGCTTCAAACAAAAAGATAGAACATTTTAAATTTTTGGTGAAGAATCAACAACAAGTGGGTCACAATTGTGAAGTGGAACGAAATTTATTGGATCATTTAAACTTTTTTTGTAATAATAAAACTGAAAAGTGGGGCGTGCAAAATTATTCGGCCCATTTACTTTCAGTTCAGAAAACTCTCTCCAGAAGTTCATTGAGGATCTCTGAATGATCCAATGTTGTCCTAAATGACTGATGAAGATAAATAGAATCCACCTGTGTGTAATCAAGTCTCCATATAAATGCACCTGCTCTGTGATAGTCTCAGGGTTCTGTTTAAAGCACAGAGAGCATCATGAAGACCAAGGAACACACCAGGCAGGTCCGTGATACTGTTGTGGAGAAGTTTAAAGCCGGATTTGGATGCCAAAAGATTTCACAAGCTTTAAACATCCCAAGGAGCACTGTGCAAGCATTCATATTGAAATGGAAGGAGTATCAGACCACTGCAAATCTACCAAGACCCGGCCGTCCCTCTAAACTTTCATCTCAAACAAGGAGAAGACTGATCAGAGATGCAGCCAAGAGGCCATGATCACTCTGGATGAACTGCAGAGATCTACAGCTGAGGTGGGAGAGTCTGTCCATAGGACAACAATCAGTCGAACACTTCACAAATCTGGTCTTTATGGAAGAGTGGCAAGAAGAAAGCCATTTCTCAAAGATATCCATAAAAAGTCTTGTTTACAGTTTGCCACAAGCCACCTGGGAGACACACCAAACATGTGGAAGAAGGTGCTCTGGTCAGATGAAACCAAAATCAAACTTTTTGGAAACAATGCAAAACGATATGTTTGGCCTAAAAGCAACACAGCTCATCACCCTGAACACACCATCCCCACTGTCAAACATGGTGGTGGCAGCATCATGGTTTGGGCCTGCTTTTCATCAGCAGGGACAGGGAAGATGGTTAAAATTGATGGGAAGATGGATGGAGCCAAATACAGGACCATTCTGGATGAAAACCTGTTGGAGTCTGCAAAAGACCTGAGACTAGGACGGAGATTTATCTTCCAACAAGACAATGATCCCAAACATAAAGCAAAATCTACAATGGAATGGTTCAAAAATAAACGTATCCAGGTCTTAGAATGGCCAAGTCAAAGTCCAGACCTGAATCCAATTGAGAATATGTGGAAAGAGCTGAAAACTGCTGTTCACAAACGCTCTCCATCCAACCTCAAAGAGCTCGAGCTGTTTTGCAAGGAAGAATGGGCAAGAATTTCAGTCTCTAGATGTGCAAAACTGATAGAGACATACCCCAAGCGACTTGCAGCTGTAATCGCAGCAAAAGGTGGCGCAACAAAGTATTAATGCAAGGGGGGCAAATAATTTTGCACGCCCCACTTTTCAGTTTTATTATTACAAAACAAGTTTAAATGATCCAATAAATTTCATTCCACTTCACAATTGTGACCCTCTTGTTGATTCTTCACCAAAAATGTAAAATGTTATATCTTTTTGTGTCGCTCTGGAACGGGAAACTTATACTATTAAACAAAATTCTGATTAATATTAATGATACCAGACACATGCCACTTCATTCGGCTTTTATTTGTGTGGAAAAATGAATTCGATTTCTGCTCAGTAACTATAATTCATCAAGCCTTCTGCAGCTAGAAACATCTTTTCTTCTGTGGTTTCCAGCAATTAATGTAAATGTTAAAGTGAAGCATAAAGTGGTCATAGCCTTTAGATGTCACTTTGTCCTAACTTCACAGCAGAACCTGAAAAACCGTGCGAATATTAACAATTAATCTGAACCATTTGCAGATTTCTGGTAAAAAGGTATGCTGTCGCAGTTTTCCTACAGCAGTGAATTTCACCCCAGAATGTTTAAAGGGCCTTTTACACAGACTGATGCAAACTCTATATCTCTCCATGGGGAGATACTCTTCAGACAAACAGTGATTTTCATGTTAAGATAAAAAGTATTAGCCGATAAATAATCAATGGGGTATTTCGATGGGCCGATGATCGGCCAAATGAACATTTGTATAAATGCTCAGCTCATTCCTGATCATTAGTCCATGTTAAAGGTCATTAAAGGGTTTGCGCCAAAATGTAAACATAAGGATCAGTTTAGTGGGGTTCCAACCACTGGGTCCTCCGCTATTCAAGAGAATGGGGGTCCTGGGTCCTCAGAATGAACAGAGCCACAGTCAAGCATGCTGCTGCTTCATGTATTCTTTATAAGATTGTCAGTGATAGCCGCATACAGCCCCACATAGAATCACAGCAGTATGGATGTTCAACCATTGCTCCATTCATTTAGCGGACTTGAACCCCTGCTTTTGTGAAGTAGCGCTGATCCACAATCTTTTTGTGAAGGGGTAGGGGTTTTATTTCGAGGAGAGAAGAGATATTGGAATCAAGTCATTTGTTAGTATCAGGACTGCATACATGTAAGCATTTAGAGGCCTGGAGACCATGTTGGATCGCTCCAGAAGCGCTAAACGCATGATTATAATGTTTTTTTTTAAACATCGAAAGGTAGATAGAATAGGGTTGTGTCATCTCAGACAATGGGGGCTATTGCTAGGATATGCCCCCATCGTCTGATAGGTGTGGGTCCCACCTCTGGGACCCGCATCTATCTCGTAAACAGAGCCTTCAAAGTCACGGAGGATGCACCGCGCATGCGTGGCCACCCTCTATTAATTTCTATGGGGTCACCGAAAACAGCCAAGCATTGACTGGGCTATTTCCGTCAGCCCCACAGAAATAAATGGCAGCAGTGGCTGCGGAAGCATGGTGCGTCTTCCATGACATTCAAGGCTCCGTTTACAAGATCAGTGCGGGTCCCAAAAGTGGGACCCACACCTATCAGACAATGGGGACATATCTTAGCAATATGCCCCCATTGTCTGAGATGACACAACCCCTTTAATTCCCCTTTAGCTGGCGGTGGATGCGCCGAACTTATGTAGAGGCGCCAGCCTCTTCATAACTTTGGCGTATCCACCACCTGTCTAAATGTACGTCAGCTTCCTTGCTAGCATAGAGTTAGACCTTTTTCTACACTTAAAACAGGCATAGAAAATGATAAATGAGATGGACCAACCTGCCTTCCACGCCCCCCCCCCCTTTTTTTAGACCTGCTGTGAGTGGAGAAAAGTCACAGATTGTGGTGCAAATAACCTTTGTGCTGCAATCTGCCACAGATATACCTAAAAGGTGGCGTATATCTATTAGTAAATGACCCCCTAAGTATTCCAGTTTAGATGAAGACTGGTGGCACGTGACTTGGTATTTATTGAAGATCAGTAATGCCATTACCTCAGGTTTTTTGACAGCTGCCAAAGTCCTGAGTGAGGAACTGAGGAGAATAGGTGGCAATGGCAGTGGCTTAATATTGATGACCTATCTTCAGGATAGGTCATCAACATCAGATTGGTAGATCTGACTTCTGGTACCCCGCTGATCAGCTGTTAGGGGTCGTGACATTTGTGTGAACACTGAACCCTCTTCGAAAGTACCTGTCCGCCGTCTCCTTTGCAATGGCAATGCAGGGTAACTACAACTGCTTGTAGCATCACTTAGATTGGACTCATTGTCGTCCAGATTTCTTTGATGGGGTCTCAGGGGTCATACCCCACATAATACACATTGATGACTTAGTAAGTATAGTGTAAGTATATTCACTAAAAACAAATATATATTTATGTCGCACAAACCAACTCCACAGCTTTAATAAGTATCACACAGTTTTATTTCTGATAAAATAACTAGAGAACATGAAGACATTGTGTAGTAAAATCGTATGACTACTCTTCAAACAATTTGTAATTTCCACTGAAAACAGCAATAGAGTCTCACCCTATATTTTCCCAAATGCTCTCTGAATATACATTCTGAATATTTGTATCCAAATCATCTCTGCAGGGTTACTTTCCACATTGCTCTGTCACTGAAGGACAAACACTGCCTGCAGAGTAAATGTTACCATGAATACTCTCTTATATTGTAATAGTTTTTCTATAAACGCAACATCCGACATCTATTTGGTTTGGAATTCACAGAGGCAATTACACGTGACAAAAATAAGCACCTTCCACAAAGATTAGAGCAGAGATGCAGAATAAATCTTCCAATATCATTCCAGTGCAGGACAGGTTAACAGAAAACTATTAAAGTATTCCCTAAGGACATAAACAGCTATTGTCCAAACTGACATTAGGAGAGGAATCTGTATGCAAAAGAAAATTCTAATGAGGCTTGCTGAGACTATAATGGAACAGAATGAAAACCAGGAAAGTGATCCCCCACCATGCTGTAAGAATACTCTGCAAATTACCAGGATTTGATAGGATGCGTCCTCTGGGGTCTTTCCTAGTGAACTCATTTATTTCTTAAGGCTGTATTACATACAGAAGGCGATTGTTGGGAAGGAACGATTCCCTCCCTCCTGCTCTTTACATGCAGCAATCCCCTCCACAGTATGGTGAGGAGTGACCGTTAATGCCATCGATCATCCCCATACTGACTATTTGCTTGCCAGCAGCGGATCTTGGTAAGACAGCACGATCTGCCGCCTGCAAACAATATTTTTTTAACATGTCAAAAGATTTGGATTGTTCATCAGGTAATTGGCGGCAGTAGTACACTGCCAGATCATCGCTAATGAGCATTTCTACGAACGCTTGTTAGCGATGATCTGGCAGGCTATCTGCCAGTGTAATACAGCCTTTATTCTCGGCTTTCAATTACCTTAATTAGTGTCAATGTCACACATACGTGTATATACCTCCTTAACATGAGGACTGTTTGATCTACAGAAAACTAGAAAATGACAGTTTGGTTCCTAAAAAGACAGTAAATTAGTTCAACATGTTTCTATGATAGGGAAACCCTTGTCCCATGGAGCTCCCAATCACACATACCTGGTAAAGTGGAGTTTAAGGTGGAGGTGGTGTACTTGGCTGTTTTCATAATTTCCTTAGAGTGAGTAGATCTCCCATTTACCTGAATGGCATTGAGCGTGCCGTACATTTCACGGCACTACACAGTGTACAAATCTGTGCTAATTCTAGTACTTCTTCGAACATCTGACTGATGGGTATACCAGATGACCTATGCTATAGAATAGGTCACCAATATTAAAGTCCTGGAAAACATTTTAAAGTCAAATTTAACTAAATATATCCTCAGGATAGGTCATCAATATCAGATCGGCGGAGAGGCAACTCCTGCCACCCATGCAGATCAGTTGTTTGAAGAGAACGCAGCACTCATGTGAGCACTACATTCTCTTCACTGTTCTTCTGGGTGTTCTGTGACGTCATCGGCGCAGGCGCAGTGAGGAAGCCGGGAGCCCGGCAGCAATCGGCACTCACTGCGCCTGCGCCGAATGAAGTCCGAACGGCGCAGGCGCGGGATTTTCAGCACGGACAGGGCCAGGAGCAGCTAGAGCGAGCTGCCTGGCCCTGTCAATCAAGTGAAGGTAGGCGTGACCGCGGGTGGGCAAACGGAGCTTACTAGGTGCGAGGTAACCGCCCCTTGCACCTAGTAAGCTTCATTTGCATACCACAAAAGTTGATTTATTTCAAAAACGGGGGCACCAGTAAAAAAATGTTCACCAGTTTGGGCATCAGGTGACATTTGCACATTGCAAATGTCATCCTGTTTTATATGCCCAACACTGGTGACAGAAACCCTTTAACTGCTAACAGCCGACATCGCAGTGGTGAACAGGGGTAATTACAGCTCCTCTGTCCCATTCAAGTGAATGGGACTGAGTGTAACTACAACTGCTCCTTCCCATTCAATCAGACAGAGGTGCTGTAATTACACATGCAATGCTGATGGGGAGCAAGTAAACAGTGAAGAGAACACGGCTCTCGCAGGAGCAATGTGTTCTCTTCAAACAAGAGTGCTCTGATAAGTGCTCCTAATACTTATCAACCGTAGCAATGAATAAATGAGCAACCGGAGCAACAAAAGGCCCATAATGTAGCAACAAAAACAAATGGTGCACAGAAGAGGATATGCAAATAAATAACATACAAATTGAAATATATACAAAACTTTACATCAGTATCAAAGGCAGGTGACAGGCGTCACTATTAGGCTCCGTTCACACTTCACTCATTTGGTCAGTTATAGGTCAAAAACACAGAACAGGTGCAGATCTCAGTGCTTGGGCCAGGAAGTTTTGCCCAAGGCCATTAAAGTAGTGGCCCCCAGACAACTATATTGTCATCCTCAGAATGGTGTTACAGTTCAATAGTGTTCCTCCTGTTCATTCTCATAGGCCAGAAGGCCTGTGAGGCACCTCAGGCAATAATTATTGGCACCAGGCTGCAGGCTGGGCCTTGACTTCATAGTGACTGCCTAAGGTGAAATGCGGGAAAATCTGGCTTGTGGCCTGCTTCACAGACTGAGGCATAGAGCAGCACTCAGGTGAGGTTTCTTTGTTACTTTTTGTGCACAAACATATTTGACATTCACCACACAGTAAGTAGGCCTGTCTGCTTTAAAATGCCAGGGCTAAATTTCAGTCCCTGTCCAGCCTTGAAAAAAGTAGATGTGTGACAAAAACTGTTTATAACTATAAAATGGTAGAATATTAATAGTGATATTAATGTGAAAAGGATTTGCGAAATGTAAGACAAAAATGTGAAAAAAGTAAAAAAAAAAAAAAGTGTGTGTAAAGATTGTGTGAAAAAAGGAAATATATAAATGTGAGTAAAACATATGTTTATGTTTACCATTGCATGCAATGTAGTGGAAAGCTGGAAAACAAAAATTTTATATGGGGTGGAAATGGAAACAAAACGCAATTCCTTCACAGTTGTGGGGTTTTTTATTAGGGCATTCCCTATGCAGTAAAACTGACCTGTTACCTTCATTCTCCACGTCATTACGATTATGACAATATCACATTTATATAGTTTTTCTTGTGTTTTAATACTGGAAAAAAACTTTTGTAAAAGTAAAGTTTTCAAAATTATTTTTTTTATTTCATTGCTATATTCTGATTCCCAAAACTTTTTATAGTTATGTTTACAGAGCTGTGTGAGAACTCATTTTATGTGGATCGGTCTGTAGTTTTTATAGATACTATTTTGGAGTGTGTGTTACTTTTTATTCAATTTAATGGGGAGGTGGAGTGATAAAAATGGCAAGTCAGCCATTTTGATTTTTTGTTCGCTGTATGGGATAAATATTTTTATATTTTAATAGTACGGATGTTTTTAAACACGGCGATGCCCGTGATGTTTAGGTTTTTTTCATTGTTAATGTATTTTTTATTATTATTCTAGAGAAAGAAGGGTGCTTTGAATTTGTATATTTTTTAAAACTTTTTATTTAAATAAAACTATTTTATTTTTTATTTTTTTTAAGTTACCATAGGTAACTATAAGATGCAATCATTGGATTGCATCTTGTATTCTATATTGGATTTCTATGCAATACAGAAAACTGAATTCAGTATATTCCAATGCAGTGCTACCACGTACAGGCTGGTATTAGAATATACTAGTAATCGGCCATAACCCTTGTACAGGCTTAGGCCTATTACTTGCACAGGTCACCTTCCTGGTTGGGAAGCACACGGCTCCTGGTTTTAGCACTCCTAAATGCCGTGGTCAGATTTGACCATTGCATCTAAGCGGATTAAATGTCCAAGATCAGCATTACTGACAATCGCAGACATTACCCCTGGACCTCAACTGGTTATGGCTCCAGTAGCGCTCCGTGAGCTGGTGCCATCTTTAAAGATGGAAATTATTGACCAAATAACTAAAGTGTGAACTTGGCCATAGAAGTTTCTTGGGGCAATACGCTGTCAGCTCACAAAGCCAACTGAAACCATACTATGTTCTGAGAGCAATCAAGAATGAATATCTGAAAAAGATTTACAGCAATTGAACAGATCATCACTAACCAGTGTTACCCATTCTTTGGAGGAGCTCGAGGAGATGGGTGCATGTAAATGAGCCTGTCTTTTCCACTAGCGATCAGCAGATTGTCGGGAATGAATGCTTCATCCAGTGTAAAGGGAACATTAGTTGTAAGTCCTGGAGCAAGATTATTGTTGTATTGTGAATCATTTACATCCTATATAGATATAAGTAGATAGATTTTTGTGAAATTCTCAGCCAAGCATGTATTGTATGTTTTCAATGCGGAGCAAGGAGAAAGCCGCTGTCAGACACCTTTGGTGCCAGCTTATCTATTGAAACTTAATGCATTTGAGCAGAGGCGTAGCTACCTGGGGGGCAGGGGGGCCACGGCTCCGGGCCCAGTGCCTCTGGGGGGCCCAGCAGGGATGGCCTTAGTACAATCAGCCTGGGCTGGGACGTGCTGCTCTAGGCACAATTGCAGGCCCGGACTGGCCATCTGCCGGACCGGGCATTTGCCCGGTGGGCCGCACAATATTTTGAAAAAGTGGGCCACCAAGTGCAAATATCGGGCGGGCCCTTTAAATATATAAATAAGGCGAATACAAGTAAGCACTTCCATTATGGTTTTTATTTTAACCTTATGTGGCTTAGTGGGCTGATCTGAGGTCTGATGGGGGCACATTAAGCTGATCTGAGGTCTGATGGGGGCACATTAAGCTGATCTGAGGTCTGATGGGGGCACATTAAGCTGATCTAAGGTCTGATGGGGCACATTCTGCTGATCTGAGGTCTGATGGGGGCACATTCTGCTAATCTGAGGTCTGATGGGGGCACATTCTGCTGATCTGAGATCTGATGGGGGCACAATACGCTGATCTGAGGTCTGATGGGGGCACAATACGCTGATCTGAGGTCTGGTGGGGGCACATTAACCAAAATCAGATGTGTAGAGTACACAGAGATAAGGTATAATGGAAAGACTTGCATCTGTTCTGTGTGTTCGACCACAGCTGGTTTTAGTTTAAAATAACTGATGCAAAAAAATGTGAATTGGCCCTAATCCTAAAAGGTGAATTCCATATATGGCTGTTATAAGATGCATTCCAACAGGACTCACAATCGATCAGCTGTCTTGGACATGCCCAGTGGCTAACCTGCTATGATGTATCATCATGCTGCAAAAGTTTTCAAGCCACAGTATGTCAATTTGAGCTGTGGAAAACCAGCAGCAGACCCGTGTCTTGTATCTTCACCCCGATATTCTTGGTGTAACAGAATTAATATTTAAACACAAAGGGGTTCAGTGAAACCACACACTCCAGGTATTTCTAATTGATTGCAAATGTAGCTCTGTCAGTTTACCCTAAGGGTGGGTTCACATGTTGCATTTTGGTGATGCGTTTTGAAACGCATCGGGCAAAATGCAACACTAAACGCATATGCGTTTTCACAAAAACGCATGCGTTTGGTTGATAGAAACGTGTTTAGTGTTGTAATATTAATGATAATGATTAACAACGCTAAACACATGTTTCTATCAACCAAACGCATGCGTTTTGGTGAAAACGCATATGCTTTCAGTGTGAACCCACCCTTACTGACATACTCCAGTGTTGTGAAAATGGCAATTTTTATGTGGGCTGGCAGAGGGTTTGTGCCAGGGCTGCTTTATAGTCCCAGTCTGGCCCTGCACAGTTGAGAGGCACCACGTCCCAGGCTGTTGCAGAGAGAACCGGAAGGGTTAGTCAGCGGTGGGGAGGAGCATGACGCTGCGTCCACAGTGATCTGCTCTCTACTACAGCGGACTGATGATAGATTAGTAGATCATGCCACACTTCCGTCCGCTGGCTGTGACAAGTGGTGTTAAGCGAGCGGACAGAGGAGTGGCATAATCTACTAATCTATCGTCAGTCCGCACCTCCGTCCGCTGTAGTGATGGTGCAGGATAGCACTGTTGCAACAGGAAAGCTGCAGCATGATGCTGTGAACTAATCTACTGTCACAGCGTCACGCCACACCTCCATCCAATCGCTTCTCTGCCAGGTCCGACAGTGCTCTCCTGCACCATCACAACAGTGGTGTAAAGCGAGCGGACTGAGCTGCGGCATGATGCTGTGAACTGTAGCTTCTGTCACAGCGTCATACTGCACCTCCGTCCGCTCACTTTTCTGCCCTAAGTTGTCTGTTACGGCGTGATGACCTAAGCACGCAGTGACGTAACTCCTCCTCCCTGTCCCTCGCACCATTTTTCTGGCTGCTAGTGTCTAATCTCCCAGAGCTGCAGATAAAAACTCAGTTTCCAGTCTGTATCTCTGGTTTTATAGTACACAGATCCACATGACATAATTTGAAATCTGAGTTGCTCGTATTTAAAATGGAAACAAAAACATGGTTCTCTGGGCTATAGAGGCCAGGATAAGGGCCTCTGAAGTGACCCTCCATCCTCTTAGTGTGACTCATCTCATACATAAAGTGACTCTTCTCAGCTCATTTGCATATGACTTTGGAGACGATTTGTAATAGGTAAATGAGCGAGTTTTAACATAAAAGAGACAATGCTTGAGGGGACTGTAAGTTTAGTGATGTAAAAACTGGGGACAGGTTTCCTTTAACATAGGAGTCCCCTTGTTTTTTACTCCTATTACTCCTATATTTTACTGCATTATGTGGTAGAGTATTTAGACTAGGGTATGTAGACAGTCTATTGTACTGTATTTAACAGCATAGGTGATCTAGCAGTTTATATAGTCATCTTTCTAATACAATATTATAACCACAACTAGTAGTATGTGCCTGTGAAGTTGGAAACATGCGTGTGGGAAGCCACTAAGTGGGGGGCCCACTCAAGTATGTCCCCCCGTGCTGAACCTCTAGCTACGCCTCTGCATTTGAGCCTTCTTTTCAACCAACACCATGTCAGGAAGAGTCAGGAGCGCTATGTTAACAGGTTGTTGTCCTATACAGATGGGAGCCTTTAGACAAGACCCTCATTCTGTAGAATTAAGCTCAGCTCCTACAAACATAAATGAACAAACCCCTGTTGTTTTCACCACCTCACTCAGTACAAGAATTAATGTTTTTTTACTGGACTTTGAGTGAATAATTTATGATCCCTTTACACAGGACTACGATCTAGAAGATTGGCGGGAAGAAAGCGTTCCTTCCCAACAATCTGCTAATCACTAGCGGAGGAGACCTGTGCATTTACATGCCACAATCTCCTCTAGCTTTTCCAGAATATGAGGAGGAGTGATCGCTAACACCATCACTCTTCCCCCCCACTGTGTCATTGTTTGCTAGCAGCAGATCGTGTTTACACAGCACATTCTGCTACCGGGAAACGATGATCCTTTGTGCATCACTAACGATCCAATTACCCGATGAATGAGCATTTCACTCATTCATCTGGTAGTCGGCGGTGCATTTACACCGCCAGATCGTCGCTAATGAGTGTTACTAGTAACGATGATCCATTGTCAGCCTGTGTAAAGGGCCCTTAACCCAGAAGCATTTATCAACTATTTCACCCACTGTACATTTTTGTTAAGCTACATCGCTTACAATTTTTTTATAGAATATAGCTTATAACAATGACATTGAAAAAGGGTTTTGTTTGTTTCCTATGAATGAATTTAGTAACTCTTCAACTTTATGTTTAAAGGTGTTTGTAGGGGAAATTCAGCATATTTTATATGCATCTCAGCTTTTTAAAGAACACATTAATATCCCTTATTTATAAAGATGAATCTGAATAAATTAGAATATAATCAAAAAGTAGTTATTTCAGTAATTCAATTCAAAAAGTGAAACTGATATATTATATAGATTCATAACACATAGGGAGACCATTTCAAGTGTTTATTTATGTTAATGTTGATGATTATGGCTTACAGCTAAAGAAAACCTAAAAGTCAGTATCTCAGAAAATTAGAATATTGTGACTATTGTGTCAATATTGTAGGCGCATGGTGTCATACTCTAATCAGCACAAAACACCTAACTTTAAATGGTCCCTCAGTCTGATTCAGTAGGGTACACAATCATGGGGAAGACGGCTGACTTGACTGCTGTCCAGAAGACAGTCATTGACACACTCCACAAGGAGAGTAAGCCACAAATGTGGTAGAAAAAGGTGCACAAGCAATTGCGATAACAGCAAACTTGAAAGGATTGGCAAGAAAAGGCTATTCATTAATTTAGGAGAGATTCCCAAGGAGTGCACTTTGGATGGAGCCACTGCTTCAAGAATTACCACATATCCAAGACATGTGTAACAACTGTCGTATTCCTTGTGTCAAGGCCCAGAGACAACGTCAAAAACATCTTACCTGGTCTAAGGAGAAAAAGGACTGGACTGTTGCTCAGTGGTCCAAAATCCTGTTTTCAGATGAAAGTAAATTTTTTCATTTCATTTGGAAATCAAGTTCCCAGAGTAACATAGTAACATAGTTTATAAGGCCAAAAAAAGACATCTGTCCATCCAGTTCGGCCTGTTGTCCTGCAAGTTGATCCAGAGGAAGGCAAAAAAACCCTGTGAGGTAGAAGCCAATTTTCCCCACTTTAGGGGAAAAAATTCCTTCCCGTCTCCAATCAGGCAATCAGAATAACTTCCTGGATCAACGACCCTTCTCTAGTAGCTATAACCTGCAATATTATTACACTCCAGAAATACATCCAGGCCCCTCTTGAACTCTTTTAGTGAACTTACCAGAGTCTGGAGGAAGAGTGGAGAGGCACACAATCCAAGTTACTTCAGATCCAATGTGAAGTTTCCACAATCAGTGATGGTTTGGGGAGCCATGTCATCTACTGGTGATGATCCACTGTTATATCAAGTCTAAAGTCAGCGCAGCCATCTACCAGGAAATTTTAGAGCACTTCATGCTTCCCTATGTTGACAAGCTTTATTGAGATGCTAATTTCACTTTCCAGCAGGGCTTGGCACCTGCTCACACTGCCAAATGTACCAATACCTGATTTAATAAACTCAGTACCAGTGTGCATGACTCGCCTGACCTACACTGTTCTCTGTGGGGGTATTGTGAAGAGGAAGATGAGAGACACCAGACCCAACAATGCAGATGAGCTGAAGGCTACTATCAAAGCAACCTTGGGAAGATCGTACGGACCATAAGAAAGAGACGCAGCCTTCTATCTCCCATATATAGCCTTGGGAATTGCATATATTGAAAGGACTCAGTAAAGTACAGTGGACTTGTTGCATAGAACCTGGCTTCGTCATTGTGTGCACTAACACCAGCAACATTATGGTATATCATTGCCCCAAGTTTCTGGGAACCCTGCCTTGCACCTCACAGCAACCGCTAACACGAAGGGTACCTCTAAACACCATCAGGCAGTTAGGGAGTGCCCCCAAGGGAGTGAAAGGTGCCTCTGGGGGAGTCTGAACTGTGAATATTTATCCTCGGTGCCACCCCTATCGCTTGCAGCATGTAGCCCATGATCCAATACTGTACTTTTTTCCATGTACCTAAAACATGCAGTTCTATAGTTATATGTGTGCTTTACTGTGAGTACTTTACTCCTCTTTAAGCTGTACTTCAGCAAAAAATCATCAATTAACTCCTTATAATATCAATATCAGTTTTGGTTAAATATCATTCAGACAAAATAGATTAGATGAATGGGGAAAGGGATATAAATACAGTGTATTTGTAAAGTCTTCAGACCCTTTCTCTTTTTTAACATTTTGTTATGTTGCCGCCTTGTGCTAAAATTTAAAAAAATTTAAATTTACCCCATCATTTTGCACTCAATACCCCATAATGAGAAAGCAAACACAGCATGGTTAAAATCTTCGCTAATTCATTAAAAAAGAAACTAAAATATTAAATTGACATAAATCTTCAGACCCTTTACTCAGGACTTAGCTGAGCACCTTTATAAGTGATTACAGCCTCCAGTCTTCTTGGGTATGATGCCATAAGCCATGTTTACACACCTGGATTTGGCTATTTTCTACAATTCTTCTCTGTAGATCCTCTCAAGCTCTGTCAGGTTGAATGGGGACCGTCGGTGGACAGCCATTTTTAGGTCTCTCTAGAGATGTTCGATTCAGTTCAAGTTAAGGCTCTGACTAGGCCACTCCAGGACATTCACAGAATTGTCCCTAAGCCACTCCCGTGTTGTCTTGGATGTGTTTTTAGGGTCATTATCTTGTTGGAAGGTATATCTTCACCCAGTCTGAGGTTTCTGTACTTTGTTCCATTCAGCTTTCCCTCAACTCTGACCAGTTTCCTAGTTCCTTTGGCTGAATTCACACCCACAGAATGATGCTGCCACCACTATGCTTCACTGTAGGGAGTGAATACTTATGTCCAGACAAAATTTTAGTTTTTCCTCTTTAGAAAATCTGGATAAACATGTTCATGGAAACCCTATTTTAGGTTCTGTGCTCGTGAGATAATATCAGCCTTTTCAGAGCTATTACGTCTAAGTCTGAAATATTGACCATGCGGAATCCCTCTCCTCAGGGGAAGTGGTTGATTACTCTCCCACCTCAGGAGGGAATTTGTAGCGGTGGATTTATGAAAAAACAGTTCTGCTCAAACTGCCATCAGGTGTTTTACTAATCTGCACATCAGGGGCGGATTGGGAACTCAAAGTGACCCTGGAATAAAATGTAGAAGTAGCTTCATTTTGTAGGTGGAGCCAAGTCAAGAAGGTGGGGGGTTTTTGCAGCGCAATATGTAGATTTTATTGATACCATTTTGGAATATGCCTTTTTGATCCTTTTTTATTTTTTTGGAGATGAGGCAACAAAAAATGGCAAATTCGCAGTTTTGATTTTTTTTTCCATTATCGAATAAATACATTTATATTTTAATAGTATGGGCATTTTGTGGGCAACAATGACAATGATCTTTATTTTTTATTGTTATTAATATGGCCAAAGGGGCCGATTTGAATTTTTATAAATTTTATATTTTCTATAGTTTTAAAAACCTATTTTCATTCCTTTTGACTTATATAAAGTCATCCTAGGAAACTTTAACATGCGATTGCTTGATCTCTGCTCCCACAGACTGTACATTTTTAGCAGAGGTTGGAAAGGGGTTAAAATAAAAGTCATTCCCCCATATAACTAGGGCACTTATGTAATAGTGGTGGGATCTTTATACAACACACCTCTGTGTGTGGTTAACTCTTATGCCCCTAATAGTCAGCCTGCCTCTTTTTTCCGCACCTTGGGTAAATTACTGGAACAGTACTATCCCTCATCACTTGTTTGGTGCGGGGATTTTAATATGACATTTAATGCGCAGTTGGACAGGTCTTCTCCTGTGGCAGACAAATTGTCCTCCAAGTCCAAAAACCTGATACGGCGCATTATGCAGAGATTGGATGTAGCTGACTGTTGGAGGGAGCATAACGGACCACAACGTGGGTATACCTACTTTTCCCCTGCGCATGGTCACTATACTAGGATAGACTGGATTCTGGCCTCCACCAGGCTTCTCCAACGCCTTTTATATACAAGACATGTCCCTTGTGCCTGGTCTGACCATGACCTGGTACTAGCCGAATTTAATCTGGATTCTCCCACCAGGTGTCCTTATACCTGGAGATTAAACGAATCCCTTCTCACAGATTCTTCTATAGTAGAGCGCATAGCTATAGCTCTTAGAGATTATTTTACTATCAATAATCCGTCTGATACTAACCCTGCGATTAACTGGGCTGCACATAAAACTGTAATTAGGGGAATCATCATAGCGGAGGCGTCTAGGCTGAAGAAGGAGCGTTCGAAAGCTCAATCTGATCTAGAATCTAAATTAATGCGCTTGGAATTAGCTAATCAGAGGCAACCATCCATATATCTCATTAAGGCCATTAAGGACACCAAGCTACAATTGGATGCCACCTTGTTACATCGCACCGAAAAAGCGCTACGATGGACCCAAGCTAGATTTTACAAACTAGCTAATAAACCGGACAGGATGTTGGCAGCTAAACTGAGAGCTCGGCAACGTATTAACACTATTTACCAGATAAAGGACGCTAGGGGACAGATTACATCCAATCCGACCATAATATACCAACAATTCCAAACATTTTACCAAAAATTATATTCCCAGCCCACGGATCCTCCTACGGCAGATATCTCCTCATTCCTTGCATCACTACCGATACCGACCCTTTCCACATCTGCCAGAGAATCTATAAACGTTGATGTCACGGAAGAGGAAATAGGCATGGCGATAGCATCCCTTAAACTTGGCAAATCCCCAGGCCCCGATGGGTTTTCGGCGCTCTACTTTAAAAAGTTTAAAGATATCCTGACACCCCACATAAAAAGCCTATGTAACTATGTCCTACATGGAGGACAGCTGCCGTCTGAAATGCTAGATGCACTTATAACGGTGATTCCAAAACCTGATAAAGACCCTTTATACCCTGCAAATTATCGCCCTATATCCCTACTTAATGTGGACCTTAAAATTTTTACCTCCATCTTCGCCAAACGTCTCAACTCTCACCTTTCTACTTTAACCCATTATGACCAGGTGGGATTTATTCCTGGCAGACAAGCGCCAGATAACGTTAGGAAAATCTGTAATATCATCCAATGGGCTAATACGAACACTCACCCCTTCTCTATTTTAGCCTTGGACATTGAAAAGGCTTTTGATAGTCTTTCTTGGTCATACCTCTACCAGGTTATGTCCGCCATGGGCATATCGGGTCCCTTCCTGCGCTCCATACAAACGCTATATACCACTCCAACTGCTTTCCTTAAATTACCGGCTGATGATCCTGGTTCCATCCATATCTACAGAGGAACACGTCAAGGGTGTCCCCTCTCCCCTGCTCTCTTTGCTTTGGCTATTGAGCCGTTGGCCATTATGATCCGCACTGATCCAAACATAGCGGGAGTTAAAATCGGGCCTCGAGAGTACAAAGCTAGTCTATTCGCTGATGATATGCTTCTTACTATAACCAAGCCTCTAACCACGTTACCCAACATAATGAAATGTTTGGACACGTTTAGTGGTTATTCTGGCCTTCGGATTAATGCCAATAAGTCAGAGATCCTGCATTGCAACACACCTTCGAATATTAGAGAGCTAATCTCGATCAACTTTGGCTTTAAAAGTAGAGATGATTACCTCCCTTATTTAGGGATTAACCTACCAAAAACCCTTGATTCAACCTTTAAGTGGAATTATGCCCATCTTATACCAAAACTTCGTCAGGATTTAGTAAATTGGAATACCCCCACCCTTTCGTGGATAGGACGAGTACATACTGTAAAAATGGTAACCTTGTCACGAATATTATACTTATTTCGCTGTCTTCCCACACCGGTTACGGGATCAGCTTTGAAATCCCTACAGACTGAGATTTTTCGCTTCATATGGGCATATAAGAAGCCACGCATTGCTAGACGTATAATGCACTTGCACAAAAGGGTGGGAGGGCTTTCAGTCCCTCATCTCTATAAGTATTATTTGGCGGCTCGACTGACGCAATTAGTGGCTTTTCATGCCTTTTCTACTCCGCCGCAATGGGTTACTCTGGAGTCCGATTTATTACAACCAATATCCCCTCTAGCATTGATATGGTCACCCGATATCCCTATGCGATCGATTAATCCGGCTGCAAAAATTCCCTACCTTATGTTACAACTTTGGAGGAAAGTCCGGTTTAAATACAAATTACAAAGCCACGTCTCCCCTATGCTTCCTCTGTTTGGCAACCCCCTATTTCCCCCAGGCTTACCATTGACTGCTTTTGTCTGGTGGAAGCATACTAGACTACGTTATGTGGGTGACTTTATACTCCGCACTAAACTTATGTCCAGAGCATACTTTATCTCTACCTTTGTGCCTCCGTCTTCTGAATACTTCAGGGTTTCTCAGGTCTTTCACTTTTAACCTCTCTAATACCGACACATAGCGTGATAGAATTCACTGCGTTTGAACGGCTTTGCAAATATAGAGCCCTAGAGAAAGGTATCCTCTCCTCTATCTATGCCACCCTGAATTCACCACCTTCTGACACTAAATTGGCTTTCATGCATGGCTGGGAGGTGGATTTAGGGGAGGCCCTCACCCCGGAACAATGGTTCGATTGTTGTACGACAATCAGTAAAGGAAGCTGGCAGGTTACCCTTATGGAAACATCCCTAAAGGTTCTCCATAGGGTCTACTTAGTACCCTCCAGGCTACACCTTATATACCCCAATGTCTCTCCCTTATGTTTCAGAGGTTGCCAGGAGTCAGGAACCACTCTTCATATATGGTGGACCTGTCCTGTGATACGTCGGTTTTGGACCAACATAAAGAGAGGGCTATTTGAGGTATTTGGAAAGGATCTCCCCTTATCAGCCCCGGTATATCTTCTAGGCCTTAAACCACTTGCATTCAATTATACCACCCATAAATTACTTCAATACATATTGATGTCTGCCAGGATTCATGTGGCATCTAGGTGGCGAACTCCATCGCTTTCGATTTCGGCCGTCATCCATAGAGTGAATCAAATAGCCTTATACGAAAAATTAAATGCTACACTAACAGATACGAGGGACCGTTATTATCAGATATGGAACCCCTGGTTAAACTGTTCCCAATCCCCTAATTTGCAATACTTTCTATCCCTCTAAAAGGAAGTCTTAGGCACTAGGAGGCCCTCCACATACCCTTATCCCCTCCAATCCCCTCCCCCTTCCTGACCGGGGGGGTCCAGAAGGCTATGCCTTCTTTACTAAATCCAGATTGTTTGAAACAGTTCGTATTCAGAAATGAGTCCACACTATGCAAAGATTGTTCAATTTATTGTTTGACATTATTTTCTTAAAATGTTCATTGTTACATTGAAAATTGTAAAATGATTTACATATCTAGTCTGTATTTGTATACTTTTCGTATGCATTCCTTCTTGTTTCTTGCAATCAACCCAATAAATAATATTTGAAACTAACTAGGGCACTGAGTATTATAATAATGATTGAGAACACCACTGTGTATTTAAAAAAAAATGTATTCCCCTTTTATCCAAATTATCACTGGAGGGTCTCGAACCAGGGACCTTCTGTATCAGAGGCAAAAACCTTTTACTAAAAATCTTTACTAGTACAATGCACTGGTATCTACAAATTTATCTCTGTATACCGGGACGTTGGAATAACAGCAAAAGTGTAATTTTATTAGCAATCACAAAAATATAATGGACCAAAATAATCAACAATAAACACATTTTTAGCTGTCTGCATATAATTAATATATATTTGTAATTTAAATTGCTCCAGAGCATTTGTGTGATTATTAAATAAATTAGTCTTTTGCTACCCCAGAACTCCTGAGTTTTGTGTAGAAGACTGTTGCCTTACCAAAGAGAGCACTCTGTGATTGCTTTGAAATTTTTCTAACTAAAATGTACTTGTATATACAGCATGATACAGGAATAATAATAAAGGTTTAGTTACAGATGTTCATGTTTACAACAGCAGTGCACCCTGTAATACACAGGTGAGGTGCTGGTTTTCCATATGCAGGATTTGGGGGTCTGAATCCCTGGATAAACACAAAAGTATATTTTATTTAGTAATCACTAATGCAATGCAACTTTCCCACAATCTGATAGTATCGACACATCTCATCTTTCCTTCTCATCCCCCTGGTAAGTCTTCACTGAATCTAACTGCAATGTCTCTTTCCCTGCTGGATTTATTAAATATTTATTTACATTGACTATTTCACCCCTGTATCTGGTCCTCCATTGATTAGGCCCTATGTTGCTCCCTCCCCTCTTGGTCACACCTGATTGTACACTGAGTGGTATAAATCTAAGTGCTTAGGTCTTTCAGACCTAGGTCTTTCCAATGCAACATCTTTCCAGTGCAACTCTTTAAGTGCACATACAGAATTATACCAGAAGGGGACCAAAGGTAATTACTAAAATAGTTAATGTACACAATGATTACATTTTTCATCTTGCTCTTCCCACTTTCCCTAACCCTTCTGAAATACCTATACATTCAATCACCCAGCAAGGAACTATTAATCTCTCCCTCCATTTTACCTACTCATCTGACCTCTTGTGCAAACCTGTTCAGCAACATTAAAAACTTCCTTCCCAAACACACACAGCCACCTCATGCCCTCTCCTACTCCCACCTACTAACATTTTCACTGCTTCTCCTTATTGCTGGCAATATCTCTCCAAATCCAGGCCCCCCTCAGCAAATCCCCACTATTACTTCTATGCCATTAGAAAGTTACATTTATCATACGTTACACATAGTAACTTGGGGGAGGTAATCTTGAAGTTCCCTTGCATGGTAGTATAATCAAGTTATTATCATAGACCCCCCTTGGAAAAAGCATGTTATATTTCATCAGTCATCGTCCCCTAGGCTTAACTTGGTTCCTCCCATTATCATAAATTATAATGGTCTGAACTCTGAAGAACCATGGCCAATGACTCATTATGCAAGACTTGATTAAACAAGATAATTGCAAATTCAATAAAATAGGTTTACCTAGGCCTCTATTACTTCAACATGAAAACAATAGACTCCCAAATGATCTACTTTGGACTTCTTAGAAACACTAGAGGTAAAAATACTAATGCCTAAATCCCCTGAATCACTGTATATACTGCACAAAGCACATCATCAAATCTACAAACATTGGCATTTCTTACAATCACCACTCTCTACAGTTTTCACGGAGCGCTCCTAATGCCATACAAAAAACCGTGGTTTTAGAATTGTAAACTCTGATATTGGCTCTTTGCAGGTGTCCATCCAAATAAAAATAATGGGTTCTCAAAGTCCTGTTGTCCTTTAAGTTTTGCCCAGTGTCAAAATATGCAGAAAGAACAGACCTTTTTGCATCCATTTTAGGGTAAAAAAAATGTCCATATGAGGCAATATGACAATACAAAAGTAATGTCCATGTGGCACTGGATACATTGGTGAAACTACACAGAAAATTAAAGCAAGAATATCATGACAGAACTCTATTATAAGAAATCAGTATCTTCACTTTTCACCCCCTGACCAGCAACCTGTTCAAAGAATGGAGCAGAATACTTTACCTGCCATGAGGGAGAACCACCCTTTGGTTGCATTGCATAAGTAAGTCAACATAACATGTCTGGATGCTTATGTCAGAGTCAGCTACTGAAGTACAGATTGATGTAGACTACTTTAAAGAAATAACTTTTAGCTTTTTCTTACCTGTGCTTCTATGAAACATCTGTATAAGTACATTCTGTGTATCAACTGCTGGTCCATGGCAAGATAAGAATTGCTTCCTGTCTTATGACAGAAAAGTTCTAGTGTCAAATCAACTGGGACCCTGCCCTGTACTGTACCAGTCAAAAAAATCCAGCCCAGAACAAAGGCTTAAATAACTTGCCTCAGCCAACTATGCTTAGGCTACTTTCACACTAGCGGCAGCCCGGATCTGGCAGGTGAAGGGTGCTGCCGGATCCGGACTGCCGCAGGGACATGTGTGGAGCCGGAACCGCTCTCCGGACCCACACATGTCACACAGTACATACATACACACACAGATATGCTCCCCAGCAGGTCTCCAGAGCGCCAGAGGAGCAGGACGGCGCGCACAGATGACGATTCCCCATAGCGCCCTCTGCTGGGCGCCTGGTGGAATCGTCATCTGTGCGCGCCGTCCTGTTCCTCCTGCGCTCTGGAGACCTGCCGGGGAGAATGTAAGTATGTATGTGTATTTGTATGTGTATATGTCTGTGTATGTTTATGTCTATGCCTGTATGTGTGTATTGTGTGACTGTGTATGTGTGCAAGTGGCGGATCCGTCATGAACTCCATTGAAAATCAATGGAGGACGGATCCGTTCACCATTGTGTCACACCAAACGTATCCATCCCCATTGACTTTCATTGGGGGTCATGACGGATCTGTCTTGGTGTGGATGCCCGGACCGGAGAGCAAATCGCAGCATGTTGCGGTTTGCTCTCTGGTCTGAAAACGGAACGGAATGCTTTTAGGAGCATTCAGTTGTCATCAGTTCAGTTTTGTCCCCATTGACAATGAATGGGGACAAAACTGAAGCGTTTTATTCCGGTATTGAGCCCCGATGATGGAACTCAATACCGGAATTATAAAACGCTAGTGTGAAAGTAGCCTTAGCTGAGACAACATAGCTTTCTGGATTCACTTATCTCTTTCAGCCGAGGACTCTGGGTGAAATATACACCCCTGCCAGCACTTTTCCACACACTTTTTCACAGTAGACAGATTCCATATTCTGGTCCAGTATGGTGTGCCCTGTATTTCTTAGTAAAGCACACTGCACACCACTGAACTCCAGGACCTGGAGTGCACTAGCTAGAAATGCTTTGTATCAATGTCACTTAGGGCAGCATTTACATTTATCAATATTGCCTCCAGTAATTATTTTTATGGCATCACAATTAATGATCAGTGATAAAACTATATCTTATCATTGATTTTCTAATTTAGTTAGGCTACTTTCACACTAGCGTTTTAAAATTCCGGTATTGAGTTCCGTCATAGGGGCTCAATACCGGAATAAAACGCTTCAGTTTTGTCCCCATTCATTGTCAATGGGGACAAAACTGAACTGAAGACAACGGAATGCTCCTGAAAGCATTCCGTTCCGTCTTCAGACCGGAGAACAAACCGCAGCATGCTGCGGTTTGCTCTCCGGTCCAGGCATCCACACCAAGACGGATCCGTCATGACCCCCCAATGAAAGTCAATGGGGACGGATCCGTTTGGTGTGACACAATGGTGAACGGATCCGTCCTCCATTGACTTTCAATGGAGTTCATGACGGATCCGTCACCTGCACACATACACACATACAGAAATAGACATACACATAAACATACACAGACATATACACATACAAATACACATACATATTGTTAAGGGGGATATTAATTATTGGTATTTTGGGACGTACCAATAATTAATATTCATAAATAGGCAAAACCCGCTTCCGCTAGTTCCGCCTATTTATGCCTCAGTGCTACTCTATTGCCTTTCACACGACCTAAAAGGGACTCAAAGTACACGTTAACACTACAATAAACACTGTACACTGTATTATAAATAATAACAATATTTATTATTTATCAACAATACAGTACAATAAATCCTAGCTACACTACACAATCCCGTTAACTCCAACCACGTTACTTACTAAACAATACACACACACACATATAAAGCAGCCCTCCCCAGCCTAATCTAAATCACTGTCCCTGGGAATAAAGAGTTAATTACAGTAGGGGTTAATTCAAGGGAACAGGGCACTCCAGGGGTTGCAGGAGGTAGGGTAGGGCAGGGGTTAATACTGGAGTGGGGGTTAATGGTGTGGAAGCTGGGGCGCAGCTGGGGTATTGCAGGGAATCATTGGTGGACACCTGGGGTAAATGGCAGGGCAGTGATCAGGGATACAGGGCAGAGCAGGATACAGGGAAGCAGGTGTTAATGTAGGGCAGGGGGTCTGGAGCAGAGGGCAGGGATCAGGGCACACAAGGGGTTAGCAGGGGGTGTTTCAGGGGAAAATCATTGGTGGTTCAGGGGAGCATGAAGGGGTACTCAGCCAGTCCAGGGTCCAGGGGTTATTCCAGTCTTCCTGCTCGTTGTCCAGGAGTCGCTCATTGTCCAGGGGAGATCCTCGCTTGGGGGAGGCATGGAGCAACTGCCGAGCGCAGCGCGATCGGGTTATTTAAACCCGGTCGCGCTCGCTCCCGTGCTCCCGCGCTGCCGGCGAGCGAGCGCGCCGGCAGCTGTGTGCACGAGCGCCGGCGCGGTGCTATGACGTCACCGCGCCGACGCGCGCTGTTTCCCGGGCGGAGGATCTCTTTGATCCTCCGCCTGGGGAGCGCACTGTATCTCCGGCGTTTGTAATTACAAGCGCCGGAGGTACGCGCCATGCAGGGACAGGGAAACCTATTGTTTCCCTGTCCTGTTAATTGCCCCCAGCAGCGCTGATGGTAATTAACAGAAGGGACAGAAGATCATATCGATCTTCTGTCCCTTTGAAGTACCTGGGACTGGACTAATTAGTCCAGTCCCAGTCTCCAGCTATCCCCAGCAGATGGCCATTGTCCATCTGCTGGGGGCTATAGGGGGGGGGGGGGGCACCCCTGGTTATTACATGTATATAGATACATGTACATAACTGGGGATTATGTACATGCATCTATATACTACTGGATGATAAAGGGGACATTATCATAAACAGGGGGCAATGATATATATAAGTATATAGATATAGGTGCATGCTACTGGGGGCACATGCACACATATCTATATATATACACATAGATAGAGCACCTGGTGGATATACACATCCACCAGGGCTACAAGAACACCGTGGGGCCACAGACCCTCAATTTGGGGCCACCCATATATGTATATACCTAGGGGTATATACATATATTATAGGCTACACCCACACTTCCTTCTACAATCCCCCTGTTGTCGAGAACACGACAAATTAAAATGGGATGGAAGTGTGGGGATACATTTGCCTCCTCCCCCCCACACAACGGATACCAGTTCAGGATGGACTGAAGAATGATTCGGTCCTTAGGTACTGAGACATCACCCCTCGTGGTTACGCGACTTCTTCCCTGCCCTTCACCGTAACCTGACGTCTCCGTCCACCGATCAAACTATCCTCGTCGTCTCTCGGCATCATGCACCAGCGTCTCCCTCAGTCGTCTTTAGTTGTTTGGACTTCTGGGATGGCACACCATTGTCTCTAAGTTTCCGCTACTCCCACAGTCTTCTTCAAGTGGTCGGACTTCGGGGATGGCTTCACCCTCACATCTGGGTAGTGATGGTCTTTAAGCCTCAGCTCTTCCCACTGTCGTCTTTTGTTGATTGGACTCTGGGATGGCTCTACTCGCGATCTTCAGGTGGTGTCGGTCTTCCAGTATCAGCTGCTCCCACTGCCTTCTCTTTGTCGATTAGACTCGGGACAGCTTCACTCTTCAGTCTCTAGGCCGATCCACGTAGCACAGGTGGACTGGCCTCCTTTATCACTTTTCTCCCGACACCTCTTTCCATCTTGCTTGTAGAATCTGTCTTTGAGGAAGTTCTTTCATGGACAGAAACGCAGGTCTTTACAAGGCAGGTCAGACTTTATGGGGTGCGAGGTGATGTCAAAGTACCCAAATTCTACCTGCGGGAATGAACACCGCACTAACTGTCATTCAGTCCATCCCTTATGAACTGTACCATTCATAGGGTTGGAGTGGCAAATGTTTTAAAGAGGGGACCTGTCCCTAACGAGCCCTATTCTTTTCCCCACACACATACGGAAAACCACATGTAAACCCATCCCCCTATAGTACAATAAAATCTATATAGTTTTTGGATGGTGGCAGACCTAACCCCGCAAAGAGTCCTGGTCTACACCCCCAAAAACTCCCATAGCAGAAAAATCATGAAAATCCTGTAAAGTCCATGAACAATATGGAGTTTTGGATGGCGGCAGACCTACCCCCGCAGAACCGAAGGTAATCCATGGTCTACACCCCCAAAACTCCCATGAAAAGAAAAATCATAAAAAGTCCATGCAAAAAGGAAAATCAAATAAGTCCACGATCTCAGGTTTTCACCAAGGTTACATCCTGAGCCTTCTTTTCCTCTTGTTCTCGTGAAGATCCGTCTGGTTCTGTTCTAATTGGTCCGCCAGTCTCTTGACTCTCCGGTCATCTTCGTGATGTTCTATCTGGTTCTGGGGTGATAGTCCACAAGTCTCTTGCACAGTCCCATCCAGAACCAGACGAACCATCACCGGATTCATCAAAAAGAAAGGACGTGACCTTGGCTGAACCGTCATTCCCACCAGGACACGTCCGTCTTCTTCAACGCTCCAACCGGATCGCGTCTTCGTTCTTGTAGACTCTTGAAGATCTCGGCTAAAACTGAGCGGGATCCTCAGGAGCCAAACGATAGTGTCGGGGGGGGGGACCATCCAGTTCCTTCCTTGTCCTCCTCTGGGTACTTTCTTATCGTCCTATGGTATTATTCCTAGGATAGAAGAAAATACCCAGCGCTCCTGAGGGATTTCTCCCCTCATGGTGCATTTAGTTGCATAACCATCACCAATACCCTTGACCCATGTGATGAGAAAAGGCATTGGTTGACCTTCATCCAACAGGACCCCTCGTTATCCTAACACAGGTGTAAGAACACCGAACCTTCAGAGGATCCCATCCTCTGCCGCACATCCCTCTGAACCAACAGATAAGGATGGCCACCCTATTAGGTTAGGATCACCGAGGGGAGCTGTGGACGAAGCACCATCTTTTTTCATGATGACACGGCATCCCCGTCTTTATCATGTGTTTCCAGTCTGACTTCCCCCTGTTATCCTGTGCTGTGGAGGTCAGCAATATCCGTGGCAAGGATCTTGCCTTGGCTCCGCAGGACTCCACAACACAAAAATACAGGTCACACTCTGTCGTCGACCACCCGGCGTCCAATCTCAGTCAGGGCTATGCCGCCTGTCTGGACTAGAAAGTGATTGCACAGTGCAACGTCACACTGATCCGTGTGCCCATATTGCCTGTCCGCAATCCACTCCCTGCCCCGATCAGAGCATAACACCGCCCCACTGAAAGCCCTGAGCAGAACAGTGCTACCTGTCTCGATCTGAGGTCCTGGCTGCCCAGAGTAATCATCACACTGCACCGTGTACCGATGTTACCTGCTCGCAACCAACACCTTCCTCAGTCCACAGTATAGCACTGCTCTACCCACAGTAGACACCAGAATGAACCAAAAAACAGAGGCGACCAGACTCATAGCAGGGGATGCAAATTACAAAAATCAGCAAAGCTGAACACACATGTAAACCAGGACTACCGCCATCAACATTGAAACATACAAACAGGTAACACAGGACACAGACATACACAGGGAACGAACGATGTAACAAATAGCACAGGGGTATCAAACATTCTCTAGCCCATATTGGCCATTTTGACCCTTCAGCACCTGATGAGGCGTCCGCTGAGTGGTGACTCTTTTATGGCCAATCTGACTAGTCCCAACTGTACAGTTTGTTACCGGGATTGTCTTACTGGACACATTGCAATGACTTGCACAAGGGCAATTCCTTGCAATGTGTCCTTCGTTCCCACACCTAAAACACCTAATTGGTCTTTGTGTCTTATACTTACCTGACCTGCAGTGTTTCGCTATATGACCTAAGCCAGCACATGCAAAACACCTGATGTCCGCCCTGCATGGCTTAGGTCTGTCCACACTGCAGTCGTGCTCCCTTCTCCTATACTGTTCCATTCTCAGGGACGCACTTCTCACAGTATTTCTATTACAACAAATCGTTGGACTCTTTTTTTCTATCTGAACAGGCTCAAATTTAGGTATATTTGGCCTGTTACAGATATCTCTCCCCCCTTTTTGCCCTGAACAGGGCAAAATTTTTGGAGAGTCTGGCCCTGTCTTTACAGAAAAAGAAAGGGCCGGTACCAATTTTGAAAAGTTACTGATGACTTGTTGCATGCCGGTCATCAAGCGAGACCTTACAGCAACCTCATCATTTAGTTTGGCCAGAGTCACGTCAGTAGAGGCAGCCCGTTCCTTGAAGGCCTTGATCTCAGCATATGACTGAGTCAACTGAGCCTCAATTTCCTCCTTTTGCCTCTGCAACTCTACCAACTGTGACTCTATATTAGCCACTTGCGTCTCTCGGTCAGCAGAAGACTGCACATTCACCGCCAGCTGTGTCCGCAATGCCGAAATCTGCTGCACATTACTGGCACAGTACTGGCAATGAATGGTCGGAGGAAACGTCTCTGCTGACCGAGAAACCCGCGCGACATGCTCCGGCTTCCAAATGCTATCCTCAAATGTATGTACAAGTTTGGCTAGCATTTGGAGTCGCCTCGAATCCTTGTTCAATACCATCCGTTTGTTGACACTGAGCTTGTCATAACTACAAGTCTGTGCCAACAAATCGGACCACAACATTTCTGTGGAGGTGTATGAGGTGGGGAGGATGGGATTGAAAGTGCTCTTCTTAGCTAGGTGTAGCAGTGTGAAGAAGTCCATACTCACTTTTTTGGAGGTCGCCATCTTCTCTGGAGCTGGTCCCAGTTGTCCTTTGGTTGCTGCCTGGAGAAGGTCCTGTAACGCCTTTTCCCGTCCAGCTGGACTTCTTTGGCTCAGTCCACCGGCGATGGTCCTCTCTTGGTGATAGAATGGATCTTCTTCCTTGGTTCCCTTGTACGTTGTTTTTTTTCGTGTCGTGTAAGTGCAACAGAAAAATAGTTAAACACAAATTAAAATCAAAAGATCTAGGTTCTTTTTGCGAAAGATTTTGCACCGTATTTAGCTTTGACTTGAGAAATCGCATTACCTGTCCGAATTACCAGGCCCTTGGACGCACAGAAACCACTGTCCGCGTCCCTATTGGCTGGCTAATTCACAGAATAAGCGAATTCCCTATGTCGTTGCTAAATACGGATACAAAGTCCACACAAGGGGCCTGGCTCGCCAATGTTAAAGGAGATATTAATTATTGGTATTTTGGGACGTACCAATAATTAATATACATAACTAGGCAAAACCCGCTTCCGCTAGTTTCGCCTATTTATGCCTAAGTGCTACTCTATTGCCTTTCACACGACCTAGAAGGGACTCAAAGTACACGTTAACACTACAATAAACACTGTACACTGTATTATAAATAACAATATTTATTATTTATCAACAATACAGTACAATAAAAACCTAGCTACACTACACAATCCCGTTAACTCCAACCACGTTACTTACTAAACAATACACACTCACACTTATAGAGCAGCCCTCCCCAACCTATTCTAAATCGCTGTCCCTGGGAAAAAAGGGGTTAAGTTACAATCAGGGGAACACAAGGGGTTTTGGCAGGGAAGGGGTTAATGGTATTATGGTAGGGCAAGGGTACAGGGGTAAATTCAAGGGAACAGGGCACTCCAGGGGTTGCAGGGGGTAGGGTCTGGGATATCAGGGGTTACAACCAGTAGGGCAGGGGTTAATACTGGAGTGGGGTTAATGGTGTGGAAGCTGGGGTGCAGCTGGGGTATTGCAGGGAATCATTGGTGGACACCTGGGGTTAATGGCAGGGCAGTGATCAGGGATACAGGACAGATACAGGGAAGCAGGGGTTAATGTAGGGCAGGGGGTCTGGAGCAGAGGGCAGGGATCAGGGCACACAAGGGGTTAGCAGGGGGTGTTTCAGGGGAAAATCATTGGTGGTTCAGGGGAGCATGAAGGGGTACTCAGCCAGTCCAGGGTCCAGGGGTTATTCCAGTCTTCCTGCTCGTTGTCCAGGAGTCGCTCATTGTCCAGGGGAGATCCTCGCTTGGGGGAGGCATGGAGCAACTGCCGAGCGCAGCGCGATCGGGTTATTTAAACCCGGTCGCGCTCGCTCCCGTGCTCCCCGCGCTGCCGGCGAGCGAGCGCGCCGGCAGCTGTGTGCACGAGCGCCGGCGCGGTGCTATGACGTCACCGCGCCGACGCGCGCTGTTTCCCGGGCGGAGGATCTCTTTGATCCTCCGCCTGGGGAGCGCCACTGTATCTCCGGCGTTTGTAATTACAAGCGCCGGAGGTACGCGCCATGCAGGGACAGGGAAACCTATTGTTTCCCTGTCCTGTTAATTGCCCCCAGCAGCGCTGATGGTAATTAACAGAAGGGACAGAAGATCATATCGATCTTCTGTCCCTTTGAAGTACCTGGGACTGGACTAATTAGTCCAGTCCCAGGTCTCCAGCTATCCCCAGCAGATGGCCATTGTCCATCTGCTGGGGGCTATAGGGGGGGGGGCACCCTGGTTATTACATGTATATAGATACATGTACATAACTGGGGATTATGTACATGCATCTATATACTACTGGATGATAAAGGGGACATTATCATAAACAGGGGGCAATGATATATATAAGTATATAGATATAGGTGCATGCTACTGGGGGCACATGCACACATATCTATATATATACACATAGATAGAGCACCTGGTGGATATACACATCCACCAGGGCTACAAGAACACCGTGGGGCCACAGACCCTCAATTTGGGGCCACCCATATATGTATATACCTAGGGGTATATACATATATTATAGGCTACACCCACACTTCCTTCTACACATATTTACATGCTTCCCGGCAGGTCTCCAGAGCGCAGGAGGAACAGGACGGTGCGCACAGATGACGATTCCACCAGGCGCCCAGCAGAGGGCGCTGTGGGGAATCGTCACCTGTGCGTGCCATCCTGCTCCTCCGGCGCTCTGGAGACCTTCCGGGAGCATGTAAGTATGTATGTGTATTTGTCTGTGTATATGTGTGTGTGTCTGTGTGTATGTATGTACTGTGTGACATGTGTGGGGCCGGAGCGCGGTTCCGGCTCCACACATGTCCTTGCGGCAGTCCGGATCCGGCAGCACCCTTCACCTGCCGGATCCGGACTGCCGCTAGTGTGAAAGAGGCCTAAAACTAAACTAAAAAAAAAAATATGATGGACCAATTATCATATAAATGAACATATTTATAATATAAACATTGGTCTATCTACACATTCAGTGTCAGCAGTTTAAAAAGGTTTACAATTTTTCTCCATTAGGGCTTTTTAAGTTTCAAGGGGTTGGAACAGTATCAAAGAAATGGAGAAGAGGAGATGAAGACCAGAATATAATCTAACGAGAAGTATTTTGGATATGTTTAATGAATACTTTGCCTCTTAAGAGATTGAATGTTGATTTTAATCAAAAATTCTGTTTGTTCGAAAGAAGTAACTTTTGGTATGAGTATTATTTTGATATGTCCGCTGAAAAATCCTAATGAAGAAAAGTCCTCCTCTAGTGATTGGTTATCGAGTTGTCACATGTTAATGTTTTGTTCTGTATCACAAGGGAATCTCGATCCTATTTGGTTGGTTTTACAAAAGCCACGGAAGCCATAATTAATGAAGGGAATTTTCCCTTTTTATTGGTTAAAAATGTCATGTGATTGGAAGTAAGATGAAAGTGGGTAGTTTGAATTCAAAATAATAACTAAAATTGAATAGTTTATATTGAAAATTGTATTATTTTAATATTATATTCATTTTACTATTATTTTTAAGTGTGTATTCGGGGTATTTAAGGAGTGGTTCCGGAAAGGATTAGGAAGCCCCGGAATAAGCTATTGCAAAACTCAAGTTGGGCCATCCTAGAAAGAGTTTTATATTTCTGATGTTTTTTTAATCCTGTAAGTATAATAAAATCATTGTGTGGATTGGATGTCCTGGTGGTGCTTCATGTGTGTCCTGTTTATTTGTATTCTATTCTGGTAATATTGAATTTTGTGAGTTGAGTTGGAAAGAACAACAGATGCTGGGGCATTTTGAGAGCAACAAGAAAAGTAACACAACTGAAATGATTAAAGATCAGCATTGGAGACTCAAGTGAAAGGGACAATAAATGACTTTCTTCATCTATATATAAGGAGCACTGCACAGTGCACACCCATAATCAATATTGTCATCCTTTAGTAACACTGGCAATTACGATCGCTCAGAAATGATTGAATCGTGAGAAAAGTTGGTGAGTGTAAATAGGCCTTTAATCGGTTGTATGGGTCAAGGGCAGCATTAACTGAAAATGTGCCCCTGCATTTATACGCTTTGAACACATTTATACTAGCTATGTCTTTCTTTATTTTCTACATCACAGCTTGATAAAGGAGATCTCCATCTAAGACACTACTGTCTTCTTGTTTTTGTGGCACAGCAATTTCAATAAATTTCACACCTAATTGGATCCTCAGAATTGTGTGCTGTTTCTGACTATTTGCTACTATGGATTTATGTTGATCCTTAAAGGTGGTCACCACTGGTATATGTATGCCCATTAATCCTATTGTGAGGGCGCTGCTCAGAAAAAAGAGTCTGAGTATTTGGAATGTCAATTTTTTGTCACAGTTCAAATTGACCAATTTCTAAGAGAACAGCACCTGGAACGTTGAATTCTTTTCTGTCCAACTTCTATCCAACATGTCCTCAAACTGCTCTAGGATGGGCTCCAGAGAACTTCTGAGCCTAAACCCAGGGCTAATCTAGACCCTAAGGAATGCGTTGACAGGTGTCTACTTTGGAGAACCAAGTCATTTCCTGAGCAACTCTCCTACTCAACCACTTCAACTGGGCAAACCCTCCATACCATCCAATGTTATTGTCCAATCATGTCTTTTTTAAGCCACCTGACATTTCCCTTCTTCATCCAATGGGGCCAAAGCCAAGTACTAGCCTCAACCATCCTTCACTCTGGTGCCAGTGGTTGTCTCATTGACACTGACCTTGTGGAACATCATCATATTCCTCTGAATATGTGTTTGTCTATTCAGCTAATTTTTTGATTCAGGAACCATAGGCTGGGAGACCACACCATAAACACTGGCTGTGTCTGAATGTAGTGAAGTCACCATTATTTCCTATCTTTCTGACTTACCCTGGCTTGAATAATTCTCATGCTTGCAGGTAGGTGGTGTACTGATGCACCCAGCTAACATGTACTTGGAGATTTAAAAAAAAAAAAAAAAAAGATCTAAATGTGCACAGCAAAGCCTAGCATTTTTGTAAATGATAGTTTAATTGTAAATGATCAAGTCACAAAATATGTCACAAAATATAAACATAATTTCAACCTCCACCCATCCTCTTCATACTGTATAACTAACCCACAGTGAAATAGAAAAAAAACTACTTAGGGAAGAAAATCTGAAATAACAGTTAAAAAACAAAAACTTTTCTTTATAGTTTGGGATTGGATTGAAGAGGACTCAATCTGCAGAACTGTCCAAGCATATTGAACATTGTTTATTATCTCTACACCTCATTTTAATCTATAACTTGAGAGAAAATAAAAATGATCAGTGAGGAATAGTTGTTTTTGTAGATATATATATATGATAAACTTTGGGACAAAACAGTAATAAACACATAGATCTTTTTACCATCTATGTTCTGATGTCTGTGGGTGAATGGAAAATAGATCTGATTCTTTTACCAAAAATGTATAGAATTAAGACAGTGTTCCTTTAGACAATAACATATTATTCATTAGAGATTAGCAAATTTTTTAAAAAATTGATTCGGCCGCCAAATTTCTCCAAGAAAGTTGCTTTGTTCCAAATTAATTTGCCACAAATAGCTTAAAATCAGCTACATGTATACTGTATATATGCCTGCAGGGAAAGTGTATCTCAGTGTACACCGCTCACATTTTTGTAAATATTTTATCATATCCTTTCATGGGACAACACTGAAGATATGACACTTTGATAGAACTCAACACACAGCCATTAATGTCTGAACCACTGGCAACAAAAGTGAGTACTTTGTACCAAGCTGAGATCAATACCAGGAGAGTCCAAACCAATTTCAGAATCAGAACCAGTAACATGACCCAGGGATAGCCAGAGGTCAAAACCAGGGGATCACACCAAATTCAAGGGGTTAAACACAAGTCAGAGTTAGGGTACAAGACAGGGTCAGGAATCCAATAGCACAGTGGTTCTCAACTCCAGTCCTCGGGACCCACCTGCCAGTCAGGTTTTCAGGATTTCCTTAGTTTAGACCAGCTGATATAATTAGCATCCATCCATCAGGACTTACGCGAGGTATTCATTCTGTGGGATATTCCTATAATCCTGAACTGGCAGGTGGTCCCGGGGACTGGCAGTTGAGAACCACTGCAATAGCAAACTTCACGGAACAAACACTAAGAAGTGGCAATCGCAAAACATAAAACGCAATCACAGGCAAACTGTGGCAGCAGGCTTGACTGTTTAAAATAGGCAGCAACTTTGTGGTCATGTGACCAGTCAGCATACATGAATAACGACATCAGCGCACCTCTGATTGGCTAGGGCTTCCTGAAGCCTAAGCATGCCCGGCCTCATTGTCCTGACAACTGAATGCTGCAGCACTGCCTGCTGAGGGCGCACCGTTGGCACGAATGTGACAGTAGCGCACCCCTTCTACGAGAGCCAACCAGACCGCATAGCCCCAGGCAACAGGTTTCTCTGGGTGCATGGCATGAAAGTTTATGATCAAGTAGCCACGTGTATATTTTTCTCAGGCCATCCAAGGATTCCTCTGGAACAAAAGAAACAGGCAATTTCAGTCTAAAAGATTATTGGAATGATAATCTCATAACTTTATACGGACCAATGAATTCATGTGCGCAAGTTTTCGCAGAAAAGGTACCGCTGAGAGCACAGATTTTTTAGTTACACTAGAGATGCCCGCGAGTATGAAATATCGAAACAGTTTCGAAATTCGATTCGAATAGACTGCGAAATTCGACTATTCGAACCGATATCGAATCCCATTAAAGTCTATGGGAAAAAAAATGCTGCCACTTGGAAATCTCAATTCGACCACTTGGAGGTCACCAAGTCCACCCTGGAACTCAGAAAAGGATGCCAACACTGCTGGAATGCAACTGGGACAGCAGGGGAAGCATGTCTGGGTGCATATAACGCGCCCAAGTCGCACTATTACGCCACTATCACAGCCTCTCAACAATACACTCCAAACACAATCTAACCTCTCTGTAAAGTGAGACCAATACAAGGAAACCTTCTTTCCTCAACATTGCCATGGACCCCAAGCCAAACTAGACAAAAAAGAAGATAAAATTCTGCACCCTTAAAATCACGTTGCCTATGACAACCACAGATGGCATAGGCAAGGGGGAAAGCAAATAGACCCATCCCTAATTGTCATTTGTGTGTGTGTGTGAGATGTGGTCAGACATTCTTCTTTAAAATGTAAAAACAACTCAAAAACACATGCAGAAGCTTAAAATGGCCCAAATTGTTGGCGCTTGAGATGTCAGTGACCCGACCTGGCCAGTGTCATGTCTAGCAGGTAAAGCAGTGGGGATGTTGAGGGATGCGTAGGACCGCAAAAGGCAGGAAGAGGCCGTGGGCTGTGTCATAGGCTCATGGAAATTTTGTGGCGGCCCAAGAGGTGACACCTCTTAAAAATTATGTGGAGGCCCAAAGAGGTGAGACTCTTAAAATTTTGTGGAGGCCCAAGAGGTGAGACCCTGTTAAACATTTTGTGGAGGCCCAAGAGGTGAGACGTATTATTAAAAATTATGTGGAGGCCCAAGAGGGGAGACCCATTAAAAAATTATGTGGAGGCCAAGAGGGGAGACTTAAAGATTTTGTGGAGGCCCAAGAGGTGAGACGTATTAAAAATTATGTGGAGGCCCAAGAGGGGAGACCTGTTAAAGATTTTGTGGAGGCCCAAGAGGTGAGACGTATTAAAAATTATGTGGAGGCCCAAGAGGGGAGACCCGATAAAAATTATGTGGAGGCCCAAGAGGTGACACCTCTTAAAAATTATGTGGAGGCCCAAGAGTGAGATTAAACTTTTGTGGAGGCCCAAGAGGTGAGACGTCTTAAAAATTATGTGGAGCCCAAGAAGGGGAGACCTGTTAAAGATTTTGTGGAGGCCAAGAGGTGAGACGTATTAAAAATTATGTGGAGGCCCAAGAGGGGAGACCTTTAAAGATTTTGTGGAGGCCCAAGAGGTGAGACGTATTAAAATTATGTGGAGGCCCAGAGGGGAGACCTTTTAAAGATTTTGTGGTGGAGGCCCAAGAGGTGAGACGTATAAAAAATTTGTGTGGAGGCCCAAGAGGGGGAGACCTGTTAAAATTTTGTGGAGGCCCAAGAGGTGACACGTCTTAAAAATTATGTGGAAGGCCAAGAGGGGAGACCGTAAAAATTATGTGGAGGCCCAAGAGGTGAGAACCTCTTAAATTATGTGGAGGCCCAAGAGGTGAGACCCTTAAAAATTATGTGGAGGCCCAAGAGGTGAGACCTGTTAAAGATTTTTGTGGAGGCCCAAGAGGTGAGACGTATTAAAATTATGTGGAGGCCCAAGAGGGGAGACCTGTTAAAGATTTTGTGGAGGCCCAAGAGGTGAGACCGTATTAAAAATTATGTGGAGGCCCAAGAGGGGAGACCTGTTAAAGATTTTGTGAGGCCCAAGAGGTGAGACGTATTAAAAAATTATGTGGGGCCCCAAGAGGGGAGACCCGATAAAATTTTGTGGAGGCCCAAGAGGTGACACCCTTAAAAATTATGTGGAGGCCCAGAGGGGACCGATAAAAATTATGTGAGGCCCAAGAGGTGACGCTCTTTTAAAATTATGTGGAGAGCCCAAAGGTGAGATATTTTGTGGAGGCCCAAGAGGTGGACTTAAAATTATGTGGAGACAGGTGAGTAAACATTTTGTGGAGGCCCAAGAGGTGAGACCTTAAAATTATGTGGAGGCCCAAGAGGTGAGACCTGTTAAAGATTTTGTGGAGGCCCAAAGGTGAGACCTCTTAAAAATTATGTGGAGGCCCAAGAGGTGAGCCTTTAAAAATTTTGTGGAGGCCAAGAGGTGAGACGTATTAAAAATTATGTGGAGGCCCAAGAAAAAATTGTATGTGGAGGAGGTGAGATCTAAAAATTATGTGGAGGCCAAGAGGGAGACGTTAAAGATTTTTTGGAGGCCCAAGAGGTGAAGATTAAAATTTGTGGAGGCCCAAGAGGTGAGACATTATGTGAGACCTGTTAAAGATTTGTGGGCCCAAGAGGTGAGACATTAAAAATTATGTGGAGGCCCAAGGGGAGACTCTTTAAAGATTTTGTGGAGGCCCAAGAAGGTGAGACGTATAAAAATTATGTGGAAGAGGGGACCTCTTAAAAATTTGTGGAGGCCCAAGAGGTGAGACCTGTTTAAAGATTTGTGGAGGCCCAAGAGGTGAGACGTATTAAAAATTATGTGGAGGCCAAGAGGGGAGACCTGGTTAAAAGATTTTGTGGAGGCCCAAGAGGTGAGAGTATTAAAAATTATGTGGAGGCCCAAGAGGGGAGAAAAGAACTTAAAAATTATGTGGAGGCCCAAGAGAGCAAGCCCTGACCTGTTAAACATTTGTGTGGAGGCCCAAGAGGGGAAAATTGTGAGGCCCAAGAGGTGAGACCTCTTAAAAATTTTTGGAGGCCCAAGAGGCCCAATTTTTCTGATTTACGGACCAATTCTACGGCGGTTAAGGAGGAGGAGGAGGAGGTGGAGGAGGAAATGGCACTTCATACACATGGCACTTCACTTTTGGCTGCTTTCCACTGTTGGAGAAGCAAAGTCCGGGTCAATCCACTTGCTGTTCATTTTGATTAGCGTCAGCCTGTCGGCACTGTCGGTTGACAGGCGGCTGCGCTTATCGGTGATAATGCCCCCGGCAGCGCGGAACACCCTTTTCTGATAGCACGCTGGCGGCAGGGCAGGCAAGCACCTCCAAGGCGTACAGGGACAGTTCCAGCCACGTGTCCAACTTGGATTGCGAAGACCCAGTACAGTTTGTTCTCCACTATCCGGACAACACGTGTGTCCCGGGAAAAGCAGCCCAGCATGAAGTCAGCCATGTGTGCCAGACTCTGAATAGGCATGACGTCACTGCCCCCACCAGAAGGATCACTTGCCATTTCCTCCTCTCTCTTCCTCTTCCGCCTCCTCTCCGCCCCATCCGCGCTGAACCAATGGGACGCGCACAGCCTGACTGCTACCCTCGCCGCAGCATCCTCCTCCTCTTCCACAGCCACCCTCCACGTCGTCCTCCTCCTCCTCATCCTCCTCCTCCTCCTGCAACTGCCACCGTGAAGCAGACAAAAGTGTGGTCTGACTGTGTAGCTCCGTTGCGTCTCCTCCTGCCCCCGTCTCCTCTGTGTGCAATGCGTTCTCCCTTATTGCGATGAGGGATTCTTTAAGGACGCATAGGAGCGGGAATGGTTACGCTCGGCCCTGCTGGCTGTGGCCTCACTTCTCTGTCTGAACTGGTCCTCTGCCTGTGGCCATCCTCTGCCTGTGGCCATCCTCTGCCTGTGGACATCCTCTGCCTGTGGACATCCCATGGACATCCTCTGCCTGTGGAACATCCTCTGCCTGTGGCCATCCCTCTGCCTGTGGACATCCCTCTGCCTGTGGACATCCCTCTGCCTGTGGACATGCCTCTGCCTGTGGACATCCCTCTGCCTCTTGCTGCCTTTTTCGGTGCTGCGCAGACCACCACCTCTCCACTGCTTTCCTCGCTGGACATCACCCTGGACCGGGTCAGTATCGGACAGTACAAAGCGGTGGTACATTTCATACTCCAGCCGTGGCCTGTTTTCATTCTCCCAATGCCTTGAGAGACATGTACTGAATGTAAATGAAGGTGTTGTAATCGCGTCTCTCTGTGACAATAGCTCGATACTATCAACTGCCAATTTTATTTTTAACTTTTTTTTTTTTTTTAGCGAACAGTTTTTTTCAACTTACTGATGTTTTCCAGTCTCTGTTTGGAAACTTTCTATGACTTTTTTCGTACTGGGTGCATTTGGTATAAATATGCAGAGAGTTATTTATGGTTTAATCGCAGAACGATGCAAAGGGAAAGCGTCGTCTAAAGGAGAATCATTTACCTCAGATAATTCAACCAGCAACTATGGCCCCAACAGCATTTCCGCGCCCCCGTCCTCGTCCACGTCCTATTCCGCTAGCCCCCCTCCGCATTTTATTTTTTTTTGGTTACAATATTTTTGCCTTCACAGCCGGTATTGAAATAATTTTGCAAGAGAACGCACAGTACAGTTGCCAATTATAAGGCCTAATATTTTATAGTATAATTATGTGGATGCCCAAGAGGTGAGACCTGTTAAAAATTTTGTGGAGGCCCAAGAGGTGAGCCATAAATATATACATTTTTCTTATTTACGGAGCAATTCTACGGCGGTTAAGGAGGAGGAGGAG
>ONZH01004504.1:0-180582 GCA_900303285.1 Rhinella marina | reverse complement strand
GAAACGGACAGAGCAGCTGCCGGGCCTCATCTGAGAGAGTGATCTAGATTAGCCACAGCGCTGGTGGGGGGGAGCAATGAAAATTTGCTGTGGGGCCCGGTCATTTCTACTTACGCCACTGATCAGAGATTTGGGCAAAAAAATTGGACGCCTTAGAGGTGATTTCATTTACATACAGAAATACATATGTAATCAGTATGAAGAACTGGTACATGATTTATTCATTCTAAGGACTTTACAAAGGAGACATTGTTTACAGGTGGAGGAAAATTCAGTCATCAATACAGGAAAAGTTCTTTACCATTTGAGTAGTCAAACAGTGGAATGTCCTACTATCAGGGGCGGATTGGCCATAGACCTTACAGGGAAATTTCCCGGTGGGCCGATGCCCAGTGGGCTGTCTGAACCCTCCTCACGGCTGGCCAGCGGACGTTTTTCGGGATGTATTTTGTGATGGACTGTGGAATTTGGTTCTGTAGGGGTGGTATAATGTGCCACAATATGGTATTGCCGGCCCTGCCTTCCATCAAATTGGACCCAACTACAAAACAGGGCCACTTTTAGAATTTTTTCAGGGCCACTTTAAGTTCCCAGTCCGTCCCTGCCTACTATGTCAACATTTAAAAAAAGGGCTTGATGTTTATTTAATAGCAAATGGCATTAATGGTTATAATAATCCAACAATGTCATATAATTGATCGGAGAAAGGTTTAACATGATGGACCCGTGTATTTTTTCAACCTATGAAACACAGAAAGCACAGAATCGCAAAATGGCAACGGCCGTGTGCATGAGCCCTCAGACTTTCTTTCCCTATCCAAGATTATCTCAATGACAATAAACTCATAGTAAAGCATTAGCATAAGTTTATGAGGCAATGATTGTGCTAAATCAATCTGATTAGCTTATGAGGTGGTGAGTTATAAACTTCATTTTGGTAAGATGCTTATCATAATACCCTGTATACAAAGTGACTAAAGCAGAATTGGGAATGTTCTCATAGGGCCCGTTTAATAGAACATTTTCAGATTTGAAGACAGGTTATGTTCAGACCATGTTTGACCAATATATATCACATGGGACCCTTCATTCTGAAGATTGATGAAGGTTTCTGGGATCATATTCGGATCAATGAAACATCAATAGTTTAACCAAACACTGAATTCAGAAATTAAACAGTTTGGGGGAGATTTATCAAAATAGTGTAAAGGAAAACTGGCTCAGTTGTCCATAGCAACCAATCAGATTCCTCCTTTTATTTTCAAAGGAGCTTTGAAAAATGAAAGGTGGTATCTGATTGGTTGCTATGGGCAACTGAGGCAGCTTTTCTTTACGCCAGTTTTGATAAATCTCCTCCTTTATCCCTTGGAATGACAACAATTCCCTACTACAGAGCAGATATATATGTAAATGCTAAATATGCTAAATAAATTCTATAAGTGCTCTACTATATGTACAAGATACTTCCTTGCTTCCTATGCTTTCTTGCTGTCTTACATTTAGACCATTTTCTACACCTAAAACAGGTGTAGCAAATAAGAAGTGAGACGGCCTGCCGGCCCATCCCCGCCCATGCAATGCTCACTTTTTTAGACCTGGCGTGAGCAGTAGTGTTGATCGAGCATGCTCGGCCGAACTCTCTGTTTGGCTGAACATGCCTACGCTCGGTGTTTGGCCGAACACCGAGTGTACTCAAGCGCAATGCTCGAGTCTCTTCCCCGCACTGTAATGTTGATTTGTACGCTAACGCATACAAATTTGTATGCTAATGCGTACGAATTTGTCTGCCAATGCGTACGAATTTGTACGCATTTGTATGCTAATGTGTACGCATTGTGCGGTAATGCGTACAAATTCAGTTAATTAGCATACTTTTACGAGTGAAAGGAGTAAAAGAGGAGAAGTCGCGATTCTGACCTTTTTCTATTAACCAGACACCCTCCCCTCTTCCGAGCGAGGGGTGCCTGGTTTAGTCCCATTGACTAACATTATGCTCGGGTGCTCAGCCGAGCACTCGAGCAACCCCCAGTGCTCGGCCAGAGCACCCGAGCATACGAGCACAGAGGTGCTCGCTCAACACTAGTAAGCAGGGAAAAGTCGCAGATTGCGGACCTTTGCATCACAATCTGCGCCACAAATACACCTAATTTAGGCATATTTCTGTGTAATAACTGACCTGCTTAGTGCAAAAAATCTAACAGTGTGCAACATTTTTAAAATCTGTTCCAAAAAAAGTCATTTCAAACCAAGCAGACACTACTAAAAAAGCAAAAAGTTTCATATCATTTATATTGCCTATTAGATAGCTTACTTTACACCAGAATTGTGCACAGTAATTTTTCCCCAAAAAACTTTTAATAAATGTAGTGCATGTCCAGAATTCTGGTGTTTTGATTAGTGAATCTCCCACAATGTTGTCTATTAAAATGCATGAAGCTAGATTTCTTCACATACAGCAGAGTAAGCAGTGACAACTCTCAATCAAGTCAGTTTTTTGGTTTTGTTTTTATTTTTTTTGGCTATGTTCACATTTGGACTGATGATTCCATACCAGTATGGCAGTGTGTCAAATCCAATACAATGAATCTGAACCATCCCCAAAAGATGCCATTAACCCCCTAACTCTTTTGCCAGAGTGGAGCTCCAGCAGTGGGAAAAGTAGCTAACTTGAAGGGAGACGACTGCTTTAGATGCTGCTACCTCCTGAATGGTAGCAGCTAGAAACATGCAACTAATCTTGTTTAAAAGCAGACATTCCAAGCTTTCAGATAATACCAGAATGATAGCAATATTCAAAATTCAGGACAGAGAAAGATATCACTGAAATCAGGATGCTGTGAATGCAGCTCAAAATGAAAGTAAAAACAGGTTTTACTCGCGATTATTCCCAACTTGATTTCTAACAGTGATTTCTCTTCTGTTGCTTTGCAGTATTGTATGAAAGCCTGGGCTGTCAGCTTTTATACAAGACTAGTTGCATGTTTCTAGCTGCTATCATTGAGGAGATATCACCATCTAAAGCAGGCCAACCCCCTCCAGTTAGTTACTTTTCACACTGCCGGAGCTGGACTCCGGCAAAACAGTTAGGTGGTTAAAGGGGTTTTCTGGCCAACAACCGCTAGGGTCCTCTTCTATCCCCTCTTCTAACACTCACCTGTCTACGATCCTGCTGCTGCTCTGGCGGCTTCCAATACCCACAGGACCGGGATGTGGCTGGGTCCCATGACTACTGCTGTCAATCACAGGCCTCGGCAGTCATAGCTCCTTGAATGGTACATAACTGTTGTCACCTAGCATTCAGTCCACTATGACCACAGCAGTTATAGCAACAAGATGGAAGCAGCTGGGAATGGAGAAGTGGTGGGACCGCATTTTTTTATGTTCAGGTAGACAGGGGAGGATGAAGAGGTTGTCCGTTTCAAGGCTGGACAACCCCTTTAACTTATATTGGGGTCAATTCGGGTTCTCTCTAGGTTTCCAACGTGAGTATACAATTATTTTTCGTGGTCCATTGTATAGGAAAGTGCAATCTGAATGCACACCTGCCCAACAAAAATCAAAAGACTGAATCAGGGCTTAGGGATATGTTCTGCACAGGGGCTGAGGGAATGGAAGAATGTTCTAGATGGTATAACCTGCAATGTAGAAAAAATTCCTGTACAAATATTTTGCATGCAACACCGTAGAGAAGAGCGAACCAGTTGAGATTCATTTATGGTCTGAATCACTGAATTGTTGAAAAAGTTTGGTTCAGACCGAACAGAAGTTACTTCAATTGCCCTGAAAGGTGGTATATAACCCCCTGAATCCAGACTTGCGTTATTTTGACAAAAGTGATGTTTTGGACACTGCCGGGGGACAACTTGGTCTGTTTGGGTTTCACCATGCCCCCCGCAGTGCTGAAAACCCTCTCCAAGATGAAACTGGAGGCAGGGCAAGAAAAAAGATAGAAAGCATACTGTGCCAGTTCAGGCCATTGTTCCTATCTGCCTGCCCAGAAATCCATGGGGTCAGGGAACAGGGCATGCGACAGAGACTGGCCATAGTTTAGGTAGGCCTGAACATGGGCATTGTCAGCTTGGTGACTGGCCTCAACCTGACACAGCAAATGGAAAAACTGCTCCATCATGTTGAGGAGACGGAAAGGGCTGCTGCTGCAGCTACTGCTGCTCCTGGTGGTGGGAGGAGGGTGACATTGCGTGGGGGAGCCTCGTTTTCAGACACGTTTGCGGCAGGCGTCTGCTCACCATAAACTGTGAAAAGCTGTGTACACAGTGTTTCCTGGTAGTAACATAATTTGTCCCCCGTTTCTGCCAAATTAAAACATTTGCCCATTTTGCCTTGGTAGTGAGGGTCTAAAACCATGGCTATCCAGTAATCATCAGACTGCTTGATGTCTATACTTTTGTCACTGTGTAAGCAAGCAAGCATATAGGTGGCCATTCTGTCCAGCGTGCCCAGGGAACCAGTTTCTTTCCGGCAACACCCCACACTGAGACGATTGTGCATGGTGCCATTTTTGTAATCGTCTTCTTGTTTCCACCTCCTCCTCCTCCTCTTGCAGTGGCAGCTCCTCATCCTCTTCTTCCTCATTCTCCTCCTCCATGGCAATTTCCCTTTTGTGTGTACCCAGCAGCTCTAGGGTGAACAGAAAGATACATCAGCTGCCCTTGTTTCGTGGTGGTCCCCGGCTACAATGTTGAATTCCATCGAGTTAGCACATTGTGGATTAAACGGTGTAGCAACAGGCTGTTCTGTCGCTGCAAGTTCAGGAGAGCAGTCATTGCCATGTAAGAATGGCTGAAGTGCTTGGACAGTCTAGAGTTTGCCAGAACTTTGCACAAACCTGTGTACTTATTTAGAAAGCGCTGCACCACTAGGTTGATGACATGTGCCATGCAGGGAGCATGTGTTATTTCGCCCAAGTTCAGGGGGGCCATGATGTCGCATCAAATGTTGGCTGACCACCTTGACAAGTTGGAGTCGTTGGGGTGACAGCCAGCGGGATGTTTGCTACTTGATGTACTTGAGCAACTGCTGCCGGTGTGGGTACTCTTTCCCAGGCCAATCAGCTCCAACTACGCCCGGCAATGCTTGACCTGACACCTGTGATAGGAAGGAGGCGTAGTGCAAGCCACCCTGTGCCCAGCTGCTGTTGGGGACGGGAATGTGTCCATGGAGGAGGAGGCGGATAAGTGCCTGGTGTCAGAAAATAAACTTCGGCACTCCTTAAGATTTGTTTGAAGTACTGTCCTTTAAAGGTCTAAGTAGGACCGAAACGTCACATGTACACATTAAAGTTGCTTTGCATATGAAAACCAAATAAAAAATAAGCACAGTACTTCAAACAAATCTTAAGGTGTGCTGAATTTTATTTTCTTTACTAATTTCTACGGGGTTAGGACCCCACAACAAGAGCACCCAAACAACAAAATCTATAATGTCCCCTAGATTTATAATACCCCTACAGTGCCCCCAGTATTTATATTGCCCCCTCCTGTTATAATGCTTGTCCTGAAGTGCCCCCAGTATTTAAACTGCCCCCTACTGTTATAATGCCCCCTGTAGTTATATTCCTCCCTTTAGTGCCCTCAGCAATGATGATTCCTCAGCCCCTCCACCATACAATCCCATGTAAATAAAATTATTTTCCCTCCCTCCGCCGTAGAGTCCCATGTAAATAACATCACTCCCCTCCCTTCAGCCCCCCAATATAAAGTCCCATGTAAATAACTTCACTCCCCTCCCACAGTCCCCTCCAATGTTCAGTCCCATGTAAATAACATCACTCCCCTCCCTTCAGCCCCTCCAACATACAGTCCCATGTAAATAACATCACCCTTTCCCACAGCCCCCTCCAACGTTCAGCCCCATGTAAATAATCATCACTCCCCTCCCTTCAGCCTCTCCAACATACAGTCCCATGTAAATAACTTCACTCCCCTCCTACAGGCCCATCCAGCGTTCAGTCCCATGTAAATAACATCACTCCCCTCCCTTCAGCCCCCCAATATACAGTCCCATGTAAATAACTTCACTCCCCTCCCTTCAGCCCCTCCAACATACAGTCCCATGTAAATAACATCACCCTTTCCCACAGCCCCCTCCAACGTTCAGCCCCATGTAATTAAACATCACTCCCTTCCCTTCAGCCTCTCCAACATACAGTCCCATGTAAATAACTTCACTCCCCTCCTACAGGCCCCTCCAATGTTCAGTCCCATGTAAATAACATCACTCCCCTCCCTTCAGCCTCTCCAACATACAGTCCCATGTAAATAACTTCACTCCCCTCCCACAGCCCCCTCCAACGTTCAGTCCCATGTAAATAACATCACTCCCCTCCCTTCAGCCCCCCAATATACAGTCCCATGGAAATAACTTCACTCCCCTCTCACAGCCCCCTCCAACGTTCAGTCCCATGTAAATAACATCACTCCCTGAACATTGAGTCCCATGTAAATAACATCCCTCTCTTAAAGGGGTATTCCCATCTCACAAATGTAGTTTGTATAGTTAGATATAGCCATACCAGTATTATTACTAATAGAATGTATTTATATAAAATGTACCGTTTAGAAGATTTGCCTATTTGTATATCCATTTCAAACCCGCTCTGAGGTAACATAGTAACATAGTAACATAGTTTGTAAGGCCAAAAAAAGACATCTGTCCATCCAGTTCAGCCTGTTTTCCTACAAGTTGATCCAGGGGAAGGCAAAAAAAACCCCTGTCAGGTAGAAGCCAATTTTCCTCACTTTAGGGGGAAAAATTCCTTCCCGACTCCAGTCAGGCAATCAGAATAACTCCCTGGATCAACGACCCATCTCTAGTAACTATAACCTGTAATATTATTACCCTCCAGAAATACATCCAGGCCCTTCTTGAACTCTCTTAGTGAACTTACCATCACCACCTCCTCAGGCAGAGAGTTCCATAGTTTCACTGCTCTTACCATAAAGAATCCTCTTCTATGTTTATGTACAAACCTTCTTTCCTCCAGACGCAGAGGATGTCCCCTCGTCACAGTCACAGTCCTCGGGATAAATAGATGATGGGAGAGATCTCTGTACTGACCTCTGATATATTTATACATAGTTATTAGATCTCCCCTTAGTCGTCTTTTTTCTAAAGTGAATAACCCTAATTTTGATAATCTTTCTGGGTACTGTAGTCCACCCATTCCAGTTATTACTTTAGTTGCCCTCCTCTGAACCCTCTCCAGCTCTGCTATGTCTGCCTTGTTCACAGGAGCCCAGAACTGTACACAGTACTCCATATGTGGTCTGACTAGTGATTTGTAAAGTGGCAGGACTATGTTCTCATCACGGGCATCTATGCCTCTTTTGATGCAACCCATTATCTTATTGGCCTTGGCAGCAGCTGTCTGACACTGGTTCCTGCAGCTTAGTTTGCTGTTCACTAAAATTCCTAGGTCCTTTTCCATGTCAGAGTTACCCAATGCTTTACCATTTAGTATGTACTGGTGACTTGCATTATTCCTTCCCATATGCATAACCTTACATTTGTCAGTGTTAAACCTCATCTGCCACTTTTCTGCCCAAGCCTCCAGTCTATCCAGATCCTGCTATAGCAGTGCACTGTCCTCCTCTGTGTTAATTACTTTACACAGTTTAGTGTCCTCTGCAAAAATTGATATTTTACTGTGCAAGCTTTCTACAAGATCATTAATAAATATATTGAAGATAATAGGACCCAATACAGACCCCTGTGGTACCCCACTAGTGACAGTGACCCAATCTGAGTATGTACCGTTAATAACCACCCTCTGTTTTCTATCACTAAGCCAGTTACTTACCCACATACAGACATTTTCTCCCAGGCCAAGCATTCTCATTTTGTATACTAACCTTTTATGTGGTACAGTGTCAAACGCTTTGGAGAAGTCCAAATATACGACATCCATTGAGTCGCCGCGGTCAAGTCTAGAACTTACCTCCTCATAGAAACTGATTAAATTGGTTTGACATGACCGATCCCTCATGAAGCCATGCTGATATGGAGTTATTTGCTTATTTTCATTGAGGTACTCCAAGATAGCATCTCTCAGAAAACCTTCAAACAGTTTACCCACAACAGAAGTTAAACTTACCGGCCTATAGTTTCCAGGCTCTGTTTTTGGACCCTTTTTGAATATTGGCACCACATTTGCTATGCGCCAATCCTGTGGAACACTCCCCATCAGTATAGAGTCCTTAAATATCAGAAATAAGGGTCTGTCGATTACATTACTTAATTCTCTTAGGATACGGGGGTGTATGCCATCCGGTCCTGGTGATTTGTCTATTTTAATATTTTTAAGACTTTGCTGCACCTCTTCCTGGGTCAGAGAGGACACTTTTAAAGGGGAATTTACTTTTATACTCTGCATTTCATCTGACATTTTATTTTCCTCAGTGAATACAGTGGAGAAAAAGTTATTTAGTAGCTTCGCTTTCTCCTCATCGCTCTCTGCTACTCCCCCCCTCATTACTCTGTAAGGGGCCGACACCTTCAGGTTTATACTTTTTAGTATTTATATAATTGAAGAACATTTTAGGGTTAGTTTTACTCTCTTTGGCGATTAATCTCTCGGTCTCTAGTTTGGCTGTTTTTATGTGTCTTTTACATATTCTATTTTTTTCCTTATAGTTTTTCAATGTTTCCTCACTCCCCTCCTGTTTTAGTGATTTAAATGCTTTCTTTTTGTCATTTATTGCTTTCTTTACAGTTCTATTTATCCACATTGGTTTTTTCTTGTTTCTTATTATTTTATTCCTATATGGTATGTACCTCTCACAATTAGATATTAGGATGCTTTTAAAAATATCCCATTTTGTGGCTGTATTTTTATTTTTGAGGACTTTGTCCCAGTTAGTTAGGCCTATGGCCTCTCTTAGTTGGCTAAATTTAGCTTTTTTGAAGTTTGGTATTTTTGTTCCTCCCTGAAGAAACGCTCTTTTGAATGACAATTGGAAGGTTATTATGTTATGGTCACTGTTTCCCAGGTGTCCCCCAACCTGCACACCTGTTGTTCTGTCAGGTCTATTGGTTAATACTAAGTCCAGTATGGCCGTCCCTCTAGTGGGGTCCTGAACCAGTTGGGAAAGGTAATTGTCTTTGGTTATTTCCAAGAACCTGTTTCCTTTATGAGATGTACAGGTTTCAGTTTCCCAGTCTATATCTGGGTAGTTAAAGTCCCCCATAATAACAACCTCATTATGATTTGCCGCCTCGTCTATTTCATTTAGAAGTAGATTTTCTGTGGTCTCTGATATATTGGGTGGTTTATAATAAACCCCTATTAGTATTTTATTATTGTTTTTGGCTCCATTTATTTCTACCCACAGTGACTCCACATCTTTATGTCCCTCACTTATATCTTCCCGGAGTGTGGGCTTTAGGCATGACTTTACATAAAGGCAGACCCCTCCCCCTCTCCGGTTTTGACGATCCTTTCTAAAAAGATTGTAACCCTGTACATTAACTGCCCAGTCATAGCTATCATCCAGCCATGTCTCAGTTACTCCCACTATGTCATAGTCCATAGGTAACTGCTGTATTGTGAACCCACATTGCATGAGCATGCGGGGACACATTTTAGGGTTGTAGCATTTTTGTCTGCGTTTCCAAAATGCAGAGAAACAGATCCTGTTCCAAGATCAATTCATCTCTATGAAGCAGGATCCGTTCATAAAGTCTGCATTTTGGACTGGTAGAGTCAAAAACGCAGATGTGAAAGTACCCTAAGATGTCTCCCCGCATGCTCATGTAATGTGCGTTCACAATACAGCAGTTACCTCAGAGCGGTTTTGAACAAGAGCAAGCCGGCCCCCACTACTACATGGCCACGGTGGTCATAACCAGGGGCAACGGCCTGACTGATGTGTGTGGGACAATGTATATACAAATAGGCAAATCTTCTAAATGGTACATTTTATATAATTACATTCTATTAGTAATAATATTAGTATGGCTATATCTAACTGTACAAACTACATTTGTGAGATGGGTATACCCCTTTAAGCCCTAACATACAGTCCCAGTTAAATAACTACAACTCCCAGCATTACTCTGCCTCTCCCTTCACTTACCTCTCCTTATCGCAGACCTCAGCAGAGCTTCTTCCCCTAGAGTTCATTTCACTGTGAAGCCTCTCCTGCACTGGTCACATGATGATATGTGACCAGTGACATCATCGCAGGTCCTTCTCAGCTACTGCACCGATCACATGACCTGTGATGTCACCACAGGTCCCTCACCTCTTGCAGTGCCTTAGATTCGATTGTATTCCCGTCCTGAGGATGGCAATACAATTGTATCTAGCTGGCAGGCAGGACATTCGGGGCCTGGGAGGAAACATCAGAGGCCCAGGCCCCGAATGTTTTAGCCTAGCAACGCCCCTGACAGAGGGACAGATTTTGGGGCAATATATTGTGCTTCAGTGTGGTATATGGTTCTAATGGGACGGTCTTTTCCACTATGGTCTTGCTGCCCCGCCTGCTTGTATTGTCCCGGCTTCTGTCAATTTGGAATCACCTACAACATGGGTCCACTTTTAGGTTTTTTTCCAGGGCCACTTTAAGTTCCCAGTCCGCCTCTGGGTACGGCAGCAACTGCACTGCCAGCAGCTTGGCCAGGTTGGAATTAAGCTTGCGCTCCATCGCGTTTCTGGGTGCGTAGAGTTATTTCCTGGTCATGTATTCAGTTATTGATGGCTGATGATGGAGAAGAGAAGGATTCTGAGTGGAAGCAGCAGAAAGGACTGATGACGATGTGAAGGACACCATACTGCTCGTGGATGCAGCCTGGCTGGCGTAAAGGAGACCAGGAGAAAGAGGGAACTCCTTCTGTGGTGGCTGGCGGCAACCTATGTTTGCCCACGGGGAGGGGTGATGCCTCTTCATATAGTTCAATAGAGCTGTGCTGCCTACGTTTGTATCTTCCTGCCCTTATTTTGCTCTTGCACAGCTTGCACAAGACAATGCTTTTGTATTCTGGTAGCGTGCAGAAAAAAACGCCAGACAGGAGAGGTAGAGGCAGCCAAGCTACACTTCAGCTCTGGAACATTTTGGCCCTAACCCACCTACAGCGTTAGCGGCATCACCCGAACCCAGAAGAAGACATGGACCTGGCTGTTCTTTGGGAGGTACATAGACTCTGCTCTTTATTGCTGCTGCCATCACCCTCCTCTGATGTTGCCTCCGCCTCAGCACCCTGATCCGGCTCCCAGGTCCTGTCCAGCACACAATCGTTATCGGAGTCCTCACCCTCCCTTTCGCTTCTATCAGACTAGGGGATATCATGGTGGGTTCTTTCCCCCCCCTCCTTGCTCTTCCCCAACTGCCACTATCGCTGCCCCCAACACCAGTACAGCTGCAATGGTGGCCACTACTACCACCACCAACACAGCTATGCCTGGAGTATGCTGCCTCCACCTTCTCCTCAGGGCATTACAAATGCTAACTGCTCTCACACAAGTCATCAACAGGCAGACTCTCTTGACTATCTGCTGTAGGCCATGGAGGGGTTTTCTTGCCACTTGTGAGTGAAGGACTCCACTGAAAACCTTCTTTGGGGCTGCAAGGAGAAGGAGCAGGAGGAACACTGACGCCTGGCTCCACGGCACAGTGTTGGACTCTGAAGTCACCTCCACGTCATACTGCTGCGACTGGAGGAGTGAGCCATCTAATCCACTGTCTCATTCACTTTCTCCTCAACTATAATGTTGCGCCTTTCTTTCTTCTGGCCAGATAGTTGATGCTGCTACTACCCACATTCTGACTCTGGGTCTTTCACTTGGGATCCTTTCGTAGCTCAGACATTTTCGAGCCTCTCACATAATGTTCTGCACTACCCTGTGTGTTGGTGTATTAATCATGTATATATCCTGCTAGTTTGAAAATAATCAATGACCCCACAATAAAAATCTATTAAAAACATGTGAATATAGGGAAACTGCTTTAGTCCTAAATTCATTATTCCTCAAAGATACTTTTGTGTGCTGGCTTGTGTATTGCTGTTGATCACCTATATTCTGGTTTAATTAAATTTAACAATCTCAAAAAAATTTAATTCCAACCATGTGGAAACTGTATATACGTAAATGGACGAGTGAGGCTTGATGCTAAATTTCCACTTAATACACATTGTTAGAATGCTGCCGCACCAGGAGTATTGCTGCAGTAATCACGTACAATATGCAACTTAATTAAATTGAACCCCCCCACAGAAAAATACATGTAAATTGCATTTGTCTGGAAACTAAATATACATAAATGGACAATTGAGGCTTGACGCTCAATTTCTCGTTAATACACACAGGTAAATTGCAGCTATACCTTGTGTCTTGTAGTAATCATATATACAGTGGCTTGCGAAAGTATTCGGCCCCCTGGAACTTTTCAACCTTTTGCCACATTTCAGGCTTCAAACAAAAAGATATTACATTTTAAATTTTTGGTGAAGAATCAACAACAAGTGGGTCACAATTGTGAAGTGGAACGAAATTTATTAGAAACGTTTTTTGTAATAATAAAACTGAAAAGTGGGGCATGCAAAATTATTCAGCCCCCTTGCATTAATACTTTGCTGCGCCAACTTTTGCTGCGATTACTGAAATTCTTGCCCATTCTTCCTTGCAAAACAGCTCGAGCTCTTTGAGGTTGGATGGAGAGCATTTGTGAACAGCAGTTTTCAGCTCTTTCCACATATTCTCAATTGGATTTAGGTCTGGACTTTGACTTGGCCATTCTAAGACCTGGATACGTTTATTTTTTAACCATTCCATTGTAGATTTTGCTTTATGTTTGGGATCATTGTCTTGTTGGAAGATAAATCTCCGTCCTAGTCTCAGGTCTTTTGCAGACTCCAACAGGTTTTCATCCAGAATGGTCCTGTATTTGGCTCCATCCATCTTCCCATCAATTTTAACTATCTTCCCTGTCCCTGCTGATGAAAAGCAGGCCCAAACCATGATGCTGCCACCACCATGTTTGACAGTGGGGATGGTGTGTTCAGGGTGATGAGCTGTGTTGCTTTTACACCAAATATATCGTTTTGCATTGATTCCAAAAAGTTTGATTTTGGTTTCATCTGACCAGAGCACCTTCTTCCACATGTTTGGTGTGTCTCCCAGGTGGCTTGTGGCAAACTGTAAACGAGACTTTTTATGGATATCTTTGAGAAATGGCTTTCTTCTTGCCACTCTTCCATAAAGGCCAGGTTTGTGAAGTGTTCGACTCCCACCTCAGCTGTAGATCTCTGCAGTTCATCCAGAGTGATCATGGGCCTCTTGGCTGCATCTTCTCCTTGTTTGAGATGAACGTTTAGAGGGATGGCCGGGTCTTGGTAGATTTGCAGTGGTCTGATACTCCTTCCATTTCAATATGATCGCTTGCACAGTGCTCCTTGGACTGTTTAAAGCTTGGGAAAACTTTTGGTATCCAAATCCAGCTTTAAACTTCTCCACCACAGTATCACGGACCTGCCTGGTGTGTTCCTTGGTCTTCATGATACTCACTGTGCTTTAAACAGAACCCTGAGACTATCACAGAACAGGTGCATTTATACGGAGACTTGATTACACGCAGGTGGATTCTATTTATCTCCATCAGTCATTTAGGACAACATTGGATCATTCAGAGATCCTCAATGAACTTCTGGAGTGAGTTTTCTGAACTGAAAGTAAATGGGCCGAATAATTTTGCACGCCCAACTTTTCAGTTTTATTATTACAAAAAAAGTTTAAATGATCCAATAAATTTCGTTCCACTTCACAATTGTGACCCACTTGTTGTTGATTCTTCCCCAAAAATTTAAAATGTTATATCTTTTTGTTTGAAGCCTGAAATGTGGCAAAAGGTTGAAAAGTTCCAGGAGGCCGAATACTTTCGCAAGGCACTGTATATGCTGGTTTAATTACATTTAACAGTCCCCAAAAAATCCAACCGTGTGGTAACTGAATATACATAAATGGACGATTGAGACTTGACGCTGAATTTCACACAGGTAGATTGCTGCCACACCGTGGGTATTGATGTAGTAATCACGCATATATGTTTTAAATGGAACCCCTCAAAAAACTATTAAAAGTGCGACCATGTGGAAACTGAAAATACTGAAAGGGATGATTGAGGCTTGATGCTCAATTTCAACTTAAAGAGGTTGTCTGGTCCCAAAATCAAAATTATTTTTATGTGCTCCTTACACCCCTCACCATGCATACAGTACAGACCAAAAGTTTGGACACACCTTCTCATTCAAAGAGTTTTCTGTATTTTCATGACTATGAAAATTGTAGATTCACACTGAAGGCATTAAAACTATGAATTAACACATGTGGAATTATATACTTAACAAAAAAGTGTGAAACAACTGAAAATATGTCTTATATTCTAGGTTCTTCAAAGTAGCCACCTTTTGCTTTGATTACTGCTTTGCACACTCTTGGCAGTCTCTTGATGAGCTTCAAGAGGTAGTCACCTGATATGGTATTCCAACAGTCTTGAAGGAGTTCCCAGAGATGCTTAGCACTTGTTGGCCCTTTTGCCTTCACTCTGCGGTCTAGCTCACCCCAAACCATCTTGATTGGGTTCAGGTCTGTTGACTGTGGAGGCCAGGTCATCTGGCGTAGCACCCCATCACTCTCCTTCTTGGTCAAATAGCCCTTACACAGCCTGGAGGTGTGTTTGGGGTCATTGTCCTGTTGATAAAACTAAACACAAACCGGATGGAATAGCATGCCGCTGCAAGATGCTGTGGTAGCCATGCTGGTTCAGTATGCCTTCAATTTTGAATAAATCCCCAATAGTGTCACCAGCAAAGCACCCCCACACCATCACACCTCCATGCTTCACGGTGGGAACCAGGCATGTAGAGTCCATCCGTTCATCTTTTCTGCGTCGCACAAAGACTTGGTGGTTGGAACCAAAGATCTCAAATTTGGACTCATCAAACCAAAGCACAGATTTCCAGTGGTCTAATGTCCATTCCTTGTGTTCTTTAGCCCAAACAAGTCTCTTCTGCTTGTTGCCTGTCCTTAGCAGTGGTTTCCTAGCAGCTATTTTACCATGAAGGCCTGCTGCACACAGTCTCCTCTTAACAGTTGTTGTAGAGATGTGTCTGCTGCTAGAACTCTGTGTGGCATTGACCTGGTCTCTAATCTGAACTGCTGTTAACCTGCGATTTCTGAGGCTGGTGACTCAGATGAACTTATCCTCCGCAGCAGAGGTGACTCTTGGTCTTCCTTTCCTGGGGCGGTCCTCATGTGAGCCAGTTTCTTTGTAGCGCTTGATGGTTTCGATTGCACTTGGGGACACTTTCAAAGTTTTCCCAATTTTTCAGACTGACTGACCTTCATTTCTTAAAGTAATGATGGCCACTTGTTTTTCTTTACTTAGCTGCTTTTTTCTTGCCATAATACAAATTCTAACAGTCTATTCAGCTGTGTATCCACTTGACTTCTGCCCAACACAACTCATGGTCCCAAACCCATTTATAAGGCAAGAAATCCCACTTATTAAACCTGACAGGGCACACCTGTGAAGTGAAAACCATTTCAGGTGACTACCTCTTGAAGCTCATCAAGAGAATGCCAAGAGTGTGCAAAGCAGTAATCAAAGCAAAAAGTGGCTACTTTGAAGAACCTAGAATATAAGACATATTTTCAGTTGTTTCACACTTTTTTGTTAAGTATATAATTCCACATGTGTTAATTCATAGTTTTGATGCCTTCAGTGTGAATCTACAATTTTCATAGCCATAAAAATACAGAAAACTCTTTGAATGAGAAGGTGTGTCCAAACTTTTGGTCTGTACTGTATATATGCCCCCAATGCCTGTTTTTTTATGTCTGTGCTTTCTTTCCCCCTGTCTGGGCATCAGACTATCCTAGCAGATCTGTTTACTTTCCTAGTTTCCTGTTTTGTACCTTTATTTATAAAGCCTGGCTGCACTCGAGAGTGATGAGTCACAGGCTGACCCACCCTCCACTATTCAGTCTGCAGGAGCTACTCCCACCACATGTGGCCATGTTACTATGCACAGACATGTTAGACCACTTTTACACTAGCGGCAGCACAGATCCGGCGGGTGAAGGGTCCCGCCGGATCTGTCCTGCCGCAGGTGCACGTGTGGGGCCAGAACCGCGCTCCAGCCCCACACGTGTCAGACACTAAGGGGGGGGGGGTTACTTACCTATATACAGTATACTATGCTGAGGCCGCCTCCTGTGCTCCCTCCCGGGCTCTCCACGGCTCCAGCTCTTCCCCGCATCCTTCCTGCTTTCTGCAGCCCCACTTTGTGTCAAAGACAACTGTGTAACATCGCCCCCTGCTGGAGGGAGCTGACAGGGAAAAGGCAAGGTGACAGATCCGTCATGAACTCCATTGAAAGTCAATGGAGGACAGATCCGTTTACTAGTGTGCAACAACGAACGGATCCATCCTCATTGATCTGCATTGGGGGTCATGACGGATCCGTCTTGGTGCGGATCCCCAGACCGGAGAGCAAACCGCAGCATGTTGCGGTTTGCTCTCCGGTCTGGAGACGGAACGGAATGCTTTTAGGAGCATTCTGTTGTCTTCAGTTCAGTTTTGTCCCCATTGTCAATGAATGGGGACAAAACTGAAGAGAGCAATGAACAACTTGAATCAGCAAGCACATAAAATCACATGTGTATCCAATCCTATCAAGTATGATATAGCCTGCTATGTGCAAAACTGCCTTCTTAGCTTTGTATCTAATCCCATCTTGTACTATACAGTCTGGTGTGATGTGTATATAATCCCGTTTTGCATCATACTGTCTGGTATGTATCTATTCCCATCTTGTATGATACCATCTGCTGTGCCTCAGTATCTAAATCATCTGCAATACGGTCTACTGTTCCTGTACCGAAGATTCTGATGTGGGATCCTGTCTACTGAGCTGTGTATCTAATCCTATCTTGTACGATCCTGCCTGCTCACCTGTGTATCTTATCATATCTTGTATGATCCTGCCTGCTAAGCTGTGTATCAAATCCTATCTTGTATGATCTTATCTTATCCTGTCTTGTATGATACTGCCTGTCTGACTGTGTATCTTAAGTAGGGTGGCCATCCGTCCGATTTTTGGACTCCTGGTCCTCCGTCCGGCTAAAGGCCAGAAGTCCTCCTTTTTAGGGGCGCAGGAAGCAATGAGCGCTTCCATCAATACAGATGGAAGCGCTCATTGCTGGAGCGCAGGAGCTGGGTCCTGGTACTCACCGCTCAGCTCCTGCGCTCCGGTACCTTCATTGCTGGTCTTCCTGTCTGCGCTGCCTGCAGAAGCCTGACTGGTACAGAGTCAGGACGTAGTGCGCGCACTCTGACCTGACGCTGCACGCAGTCAGGTGACAGTGCAGCGCGGGCAGTGAAGAAAGAAGAGCGTCGGAGCGGAGCTGCAGCCCAGGAGAGGTAAGATTTTTTTTTTTTTTTTATGGGGCACAGTGGGCTGATCTGAGGTCTGAAGGGGGCACTACAGGCTGATCTGAGGTCTGAAGGGGGCACTACAGGCTAATCTGAGGTCTGAAGGGGGCACTACAGGCTGATCTGAGGTCTGAAGGGGGCACTATAGGCTAATCTGAGGTCTGAAGGGGGCACTACAGGCTAATCTGAGGTCTGAAGGGGGCACTACAGGCTAATCTGAGGTCTGAAGGGGGCACTACAGGCTGATCTGAGGTCTGAAGGGGGCACTACAGGCTAATCTGAGGTCTGAAGGGGGCACTACAGGCTAATCTGAGGTCTGAAGGGGCACTACAGGCTAATCTGAGGTCTGAAGGGGGCATTACAGGCTGATCTGAGGTCTGAAGGGGGCACTACAGGCTGATCTGAGGTCTGAAGGGGGCACTACAGGCTAATCTGAGGTCTGAAGGGGGCACTACAGGCTAATCTGAGGTCTGAAGGGGGCACTACAGGCTAATCTGAGGTCTGAAGGGGGCACTACAGGCTGATCTGAGGTCTGAAGGGGGCACTACAGGCTGATCTGAGGTCTGAAGGGGGCACTACAGGCTGATCTGAGGTCTGAAGGGGGCACTACAGGCTGATCTGAGGTCTGAAGGGGGGCACTACAGGCTGATCTGAGGTCTGAAGGGGGCACTACAGGCTGATCTGAGGTCTGAAGGGGGCACTACAGGCTGATCTGAGGTCTGAAGGGGGCACTACAGGCTGATCTGAGGTCTGAAGGGGGCACTACAGGCTGATCTGAGGTCTGAAGGGGGCACTACAGGCTGATCTGAGGTCTGAAGGGGGCACTACAGGCTGATCTGAGGTCTGAAGGGGGCACTACAGGCTGATCTGAGGTCTGATGATGGCACTGTGGGCTGATCTGAGGTCTGATGCTGGCACTGTGGGCTGATGTGAGGTCTGAAGGGGGCACAGTGGGCTGATGTGAGGTCTGATGGGGGCACAGTGGGCTGATGTGAGGTCTGAAGGAGGCCCTGTGGGCGGATCTGAGGTCTGAAGGGGGCACAGTGGGCGGATCTGAGGTCTGAAGGGGGCACAGTGGGCGGATCTGAGGTCTGAAGGGGGCACAGTGGGCGGATCTGAGGTCTGAAGGGGGCACAGTGGGCGGATCTGAGGTCTGAAGGGGGCACAGTGGGCGGATCTGAGGTCTGAAGGGAGCACAGTGGGCTGATCTGAGGTCTGATGGGGGCACTGTGGGCTGATCTGAGGTCTGATGGGGGCACAGTGGGCTGATGTTAAGGTCTGAAGGAGGCCCTGTGGGCTGACCTGAGGTCTGATGGGGGCACTGTGGGCTGATGTGAGGTCTGATGGGGGCACAGTGGGATGATTTGAGGACCATTACAGCGGGTCCTTATTATTTCTGGGAGCACTACTGGAGGCACTATGGGAAAATGGTTTCTATTATGGGGAATTATTACTACTACCAGGGGTACTATTGGGGGTGTTACTATTATTAGTACAATATGGAGGGCACTACTGCTAAAAAGGGATACTGGTGGAGCATTATCACTATTGGGGCACTATTACTAATGGGACACTCTAGGAGAGAATTATTAGTGGGAGCACAGTGACTATATGGGGTCCTACCTATATGGCACTGTTATATCTACAGTATAGTATTTGGGGACATTGGGGAGCACAGTGGGCGCAGTATTTTAGGCAGCAGCAGGATAACAGTAAAAGTGGGTAATCTATGATGTGGCAGAGAGAAGATGGAGCTGAAAGAAGTGTCATGGCGGTGTGGGCCAAATAGAGAAGATGAGAAAAGAGAAGATCTACATCAGGAAGACATCACTGGATGTAAGAGGTAAGTGGTGCTGTATCATCTGGTATGTCTGGTGCTGGTGAATGTAATGTCCATCCAGATATGTGTCACCTGCCGGTATATGGTATGTTACTGCTGCAGCCAATCAGTGCTCTAATGATGAGAACTGGCTGCAGTGGTCCCATGCCACACACCTGCACATCAGTGTGCACATCACCAGCACTATGACAGATGTGCACACTCGCCCATTACATGCCTGTCAGTCTTTGTTTACGTGGCAGCAGCAATGATGCCAGAAAGTCCAGCGTGTCACAGGCGTCACCACTGCAGCCATATAACCAAAGCATTCAATGGCAGGGAGGGAACAGCTGAGAATTGTGGATTTCTTTTCCATCTGCCATATTTTATTTTTAATTACTGAACAATCCTCTTTATTCTAACCATACTAGAGCAGTATTTTTATAGTTAGGCTTGCTGCCTTGAATTTTCACGTGGTGGGGGTGGGGGTGCCAGATCCCCATCCAACCTGTGTATGTGTGGTAAGAGCCAGGGGAGGTGTGATGGGTGACGGTGTACGAGCCTATTGGGGGGCGTGGTTTAGCAGATTGGGGGCGTGGTTTAGCAGATTGGGGTGTGGTTTAACATGTTGGGGGTGTGGCCAAAAATGTCCTCCTTTTTTAGATGAAGCCGGTGGCCACCCTAATCTTAAGCCTCATGAACATGACTGTATCCGTTTTGCAGTCTACAAGTTGCGCATCTTCTAAATAAGGATACTATCCATGTAAATAAGGATACTGTCCATTTTTTTGCACAGCCATTGACTTCTCTGGGTTCCAGGTCTGCATTTTGAGGACCAGAATAGGACAGTTTCTATCTTTTGTGGAACTGATATACAGATGTGGAAAGCACATGGACGTCCTCTGTGTTTTCTACATCCGTATGTCAGTTCTGCAAAACATAGAACATGTCCTATTCTGGTTCTCAAAATGCAGATCTCGAACTCATAGAAGTCAATGGCTCTGCAAAAATCGGGTCGCACACGGACAGTATCCTTATTTAGAAGATGCACAACTTGCAGACTGCAAAACAGATACAGTTGTGTGCATGAGGCCTAATCCTATCTTTTTTGCTCCTGCCTGCTGAACGGTTTATCTTGGTCTATCATGTGTGATGCACGTGTGAAACGACCATGATCAGCCCGGGAAACGCGGTTCGTGTGCAGGCCACATCTCCCAGGCTGACCTGCTGGTCAGGGAAGCTGCGGTCAGCCTGGAGAATGTGGCCGACACATGGGCTGTGACATGGATTCCTGGGCAGATCTCTGTCATTTCCATGGGCCCTATCACTCATACTGAGCCCCTATGACAGTGTCATCCACTGCTCTCCCATAACAGTGACATCCCCAGTGTCCCCATAGCAGCGTCCAGCCGTGTTTCTTTCGGATTTCTTGCGACTGCCGTGGCGATCCAATTCATTTCTATGGGATCACCGCTATATCATGGCTGCGATAGCTTAATTATATTGAACTCTGTAAAAAAAAGGATTTCTGTAAAAATGGGGAAAAAATTAAAGTATTTGCTTGCAGACAGCTGCTTCTGCGGTGCACCTGCAGTTCTGATAGCGGGTACAGTCAGCCACAGGTCCTGTCTCCTCTTTCTCTGTCTGTCAGCTGCTTCTCTCTATTTTGCACAACACACACAATTCCTCTTTGAAATCCTAGACTTTCCCTTTACTCTCCTTGGCAATAAGCTTGATTGATTTCTGACTGTCCCTGACTCCCTAAGATCGTTTTCCTGGCAGACACAACCACCCTCATTCCCTCCCCTGCACAGAATGGCATTCTGCTAGGGCAAATCCCTGCCTTCAGCAGCACTGTGAGACAGCGTCCCACTTGGGTTGTGCAGTAGGCAGTTATGCACACGGAAACGGGGTAAACATAAGCAGCAGGTACGGTTTATTGGCATGAACAGACACTTTCTGTACAGGGCTTCTTTCCACAACGCAAAGCAAAACAGAATAGACGAAACCATATAACTTTCTTCAGTAGGACACAAAAATAACTATAAGATGGAAAGTCCTCACCCTGTAGCAGCCACCACCTGACCGTGCCAGTGTCCTTTCCTAGGCATTTGCTGGTAGCAGAGTCTCCCTGGAGGAAGAAAGGAACCACTAGCCTTCCTCCTTGCTCTCTGCCAGACTTCACACACCTACACTGTCAGGTTCCACCTTTTAATCAGGGCCAGCTGAGAAACCTCCAGCACTAAAATATGGAGTGGAGGCATGGGAATGGCCATCCCACCCAAACTCTCTACAGCCACTCCTAAATCCCGGACCCTGAAATCCATCTTAAAAAAAAACCTGCTCATCCACTACTTTGCTGAGCAATAAACTTTTCCGGGATTTACACCACTGAGATAAGAAACCTCAGTGGCACATACCTCCCCTCTACCAGTCTTCCTACTGACTGCTTACATATCCCTCTCCTCTGCCCAAGGCCAGGGGACTAGGCACTTGTAGCCAAAAAACAATATCGACGTGAAAGGGCATCGGCATTGACATGTAGCTTCCCTTGTCTGTGTTCCACACTGAAATTAAAATTTTGCAATGCCAAGAACCATCTAGTTACCCTTGCATTATTGCCTTTGTTGTGGCACATCCACTTCAAGGGGGCATGATCTGAAACTAGACGGAACTTTCTGCCTAGTAGATAGTATCTCAGCGTCTCTAGTGCCCACTTTATGGCCAAACATTCCTTTTCCACTATTGAATAATTCCTCTCACAAGAAGTAAGTTTCCTACTTAGGTACACTATGGGATGCTCCTCCCCATTCACCTCTTGCGATAGGACTGCCCCTAAACCAACATTGGAGGCATCGGTCTGAACAACAAATTCTTTAGAAAAGTCCGGTGCTATCAATACCGGCTGACTGCACAAGGCTTTTTTAAGCCCCTGAAATGCCCTTTCTGCCTCTGGGGACCACTGCACCATGACGGAATTCTTCCCTTTCGTAAGATCCGTTAAGGGTGCTGCTATAGAGGCAAAGTTTGGGACAAACCTCCGATAGTACCCCACAATACCCAAAAATGACTTCACCTGTTTTTTTGTAAGGGGCTGTGGCCAAATTTGTATTGCCTCAATTTTGTTCACTTGAGGTTTTATTACACCTCTTCCTACCATATAGCCCAAATATCGGGCTTCCTCTAACCCAATGGCACACTTTTCTGGATTAGCAGTAAATCCTGCTTTTCTGAGGGAATCTAACACCGACTGAACTTTATTCAAATCGTTCTCCCAGTCAGTGCTGAAGATGACTATATCATCTAGGTAGGCTGCCGCGTATCTTTTATGCGGACTCAAAATCCGATCCATCGCCCTTTGAAAGGTGGCCGGTGCACCTTGTAACCCAAAGGGCATTTTTACATAATGAAACAGCCCTTCCGGGGTGGAGAAGGCAGTTTTCTCCCTAGCTTCTTTTGACAAAGGTATTTGCCAGTACCCTTTTGTGAGGTCCAAGATTGTAATATATCTGGCAGGCCCCAATTGCTCAATTAACTCATCTACCCTAGGCATAGGGTAGGCATCACATTTGGAGACTTCGTTCAGCTTACGAAAGTCATTGCAGAACCTCCATGTCCCATCTGGTTTGGGAACTAACACTATGGGGCTGGACCACCCACTGTTTGACTCTTCGATCACCCCTAGTGCTAACATGCGTTTGACTTCCTCCGAGATGGCCTGTCTCCTGGCTTCTGGGATTCTATAGGGCTTAATATTTACTTTGACTTTAGGGTCAGTAATAATATCATGCTCTATCACATCAGTGACCCCTGGGAGATTTGAAAATAGATCCCTATTACGCTGTAAAAATTCTCTCGCTTCTTGTTTTTGTGGTGGTGACAAGGTTTCAGCAACCCTAACTTTTTTTATTTGTACATCTAGATCTCCGGATACTTTTGAGGAAATTAGCAAGGATTCTCTATCCTGCCAGGGCTTAAGTAAATTTATGTGATAGAGCTGGATCGGCTTCCTTTTCCCTGGCTGGTGTATCTTGTAAGTAAGGCCTCTTTCACACTAGCGTTAGCACGGATCCGGCACCTAAAGGGTGCCAACGGATCCGTGCTAACGCTGATACATGTGTGGAGCCAGAGCAGCGCTCCGGCCCCACACATGTTAACACAGACACACAGACACATAGACATACATACTCACATACTCCAGGGACACCGGCAGCATGTCTTCACGCGCCTCCTGTGCGCAGTGATGACTATTCCCCACAGCGCCCTCTGCTGGGCGCAGTGGGGAAACGTCATAGCTGCGCGCAGGAGGCGCGTGAAGACATGCTGCCGGCATCCCTGGAGTATGTGAGTATGTATGTATGTGTGTATGTATGTATGTATGTATGTATGTTGCTGGATCCGGAATGACCTCCCATTGGAAATCAATGGAGGACAGATCCGGATTACTGGTGTGTCCACACCAAACGGATCCGTCCCCATTGACTTGCATTGTGGGTCATTCCGGATCCGTCTTGGTGCGGATGCCTGGACCGGAGAGCAAACCGCAGCATGCTGCGGTTTGTTCTCCGGTCTGAAGACGGAACGGAATGCTTTTAGGAGCATTCCGTTGTTTTCAGTTCAGTTTTGTCCCCATTGACAATGAATGGGGACAAAACTGAAGCGTTTTTTCCGGTATTGAGCCCCTATAACAGAACTCAATACCGGAATTTAAAAACGCTAGTGTGAAAGTAGCCTTACCTCACTAACCTTCTCCACAACCTCATAGGGGCCCTGCCATCTGGCCAAAAATTTACTTTCAACCGTGGGAATTAACACCAACACATGGTCCCCCGGATTAAACTGCCTCACTTTGGCTGCCCTGTTATATATCCGGCTCTGAGCCTCCTGAGCTCTTTGGAGATGGTCCTTTACTATGGGCATCACCCTGGCTATCCTCTCTTGCATTTGTGCAACATGTTCTATTATGCTCCTATAAGGGGTCGCCTCACTCTCCCATGTTTCTTTAGTAATATCTAGGAGACCCCGGGGGTGCCTGCCATACAGTAACTCAAATGGAGAAAATCCAGTAGAGGCCTAAGGGACCTCTCTGATGGAAAACAACAAATAGGGCAATAAACCATCCCAGTCTCGACCATCCTTCTCCACAACCCTTTTTAACATCCCCTTTAGTGTCTTGTTAAACCTCTCTACAAGCCCATCGGTCTGAGGGTGATAAACAGAGGTTCTTATTTGTTTGATCTGCAACATCCTACATAGCTCTTTCATGATATTAGACATAAAAGGGGTTCCCTGATCGGTTAATATTTCCTTTGGCAGACCAGTTCTTGAAAATATGTTTACCAACTCCCGGGCAATACATTTAGAAGAGGTGTTTCACAGGGGAATAGCCTTGGGGTATCTGGTGGCATAGTCCAACACCACCAGAATATATTGGTGGCCTCGGGCAGACTTAACCAATGGTCCCACTAGGTCCATTGCGACTCTTTCAAAAGGCACTTCGATTATGGGCAAGGGAACTAACGGGCTCCGAAAGTGGGCTACAGGGGCAGTTAACTGACAGGTTGGGCAGGATTTACAATAGTCAGCCACCTCTCTATAACAGCCTGGCCAGTAGAATCTTTGTAGGATCCGTTCCTGGGTCTTATCTGTACCTAAATGACCCCCTAACACATGGGTGTGAGCCATGTCCAGAACCATACGCCTATATGGCCCGGGTACCAGCAACTGTTCAACTACGGTCTCCCTTATTTGTGTGACACGATACAGTAAATCCCCATTAAGAGCGAAATGAGGGAAACAGTTTTCAGCGTTATGTCCCTGCGGAACCCCATTAATGACTGTCACATTTTCAAAGGCATTTTTTAGGGAGGGGTCTCTCAGTTGAGCGGTTCCAAAGTTGTCCCGTGACACCTCAAGCTCCAGGGGACTTTCCTCAGTACCTGCAGGTTCTCCCTCTTCTCCTGCTAACACAGCCAGAGGAAAATGGTCGGCTCCCTTTTCCGTTACACCTACTGCTTCAGTAGGCCCATCCCCATTTAAAGGAACAGGGTGTAAGGACACCGTATCAACATTATTCCTATCTACCCTGGTCAACCTGAGGTCCCACAAGTCCCAGAATAAGGGAAAGTCATGGCCAATGATAAAGGGATGAATCAAATTATTTACAACAGTGACCTCATGGGACTGAGTCCCACAGTCAGTCTCTACAGTGACATTGGCCACCGGGTAGTCTTTGGTGTCCCCATGTACACATATCACACCCAGCCGCCTTTCAGGTTTAACCAGTACATGTGGTAGGGTGGCCCGCAAGAGTGTAACAAGGCTCCCAGAGTCCAGGAGGGCGGTGATAACAGCCCCATTCACAAGGACTTGTCGCTCCTGTAGTCCCTCATCCTGTCGGGGACCAGTACTGCAGGCGACAAAGGCAAGCAGGGAGCATCGTCTAGTAGCACTGCAATCCATAGGCTCCGCGTGTTGGGGACAATGAGCCGCAATGTGGCCCGGTTGCTGGCACCTCCAACAGAGAAAGTCAGCTCTACTCCGGATTGAAGACTGGAACTGTTGGGTGCCTGTTGCCAGGGGTTTAATCTTTGGCTTCCCTCCTTGTGGCAACTCCGCAATTCTGGTCCTGGGGACCGGAGTCACCCTTACTGCGGCAGAGTGGACCTGGTAGGTTCGCTCTTTTGGTTCAGGGGCCAGAAAATCTTCAGTGGAGGTATACCTCTCGACCGCGGAAAGCATTTGATCCAGAGTATGGGGGTCTCCCTGGGCAACCCAGCGATATAACTCTCTTGGTAGGCTACTCATGTAGCGGTCCATCACTACTCTCTCCACAATCTCCCCTGGACTTAGGATTTCAGGCTGAAGCCACTTGCGTGCCAGATGGAGGAGGTCGTATAGCTGGGACCGAGGTGGTTTAGTCCCCTCGTACCGCCAGGCATGGACCCGACGAGCCCGCACAGAAAGGGTAACCCCTAACCTAGCCAGAATCTCCGCTTTTAACAGGTGATAGTCTCTGGGCTTGTTCCGGTGTCAGGTCAAAGTACGCCTTTTGTGATTCTCCCACTAAAAAAGGTGCGAGGACCTCTGCCCACTCTATCAGCGGGAGTTTCTCTCGCTCTGCCAGTCTTTCAAACATGGTTATATATGCCTCCACATCATCTGCAGCAGTCATTTTTTGCAGGGTGCTTTGCACTGTTTTTCGCACATTTGTCAGGGTGGTGGCTGTTTCCCGTGGCAACAGTGTTTGAGCCATGATAGTCTCTCTTAGGGCGGAAACTTGCTCCCCCAGCAGGCGGTTTGTCTCCTGTTGAACCTGCATAGCGTCCACATGAGCCCTCTGCTGTTGCAGGTTAGCCTGCACCATCTGTTTTACAAGCTCGTCCATACCAACAGTCTCTTTTTTCAAGCTGGTTGCTGCTTTTACCCAGGACATACAGATAGTCCAACCAGATTAGGGACCGTGCAAGGGAGAGCTAGCTAAGTGCCCGCATCCTCCACCATATGTGAGACAGCGTCCCACTTGGGTTGTGCAGTAGGCAGTTATGCACACGGAAACCACTGAGATAAGAAACCTCAGTGGCACATACCTCCCCTCTACCAGTCTTCCTACTGACTGCTTACAAGCAAATTTGTCCTAAACTGGCGTTACGTGCCATTTTTAGTGGAATTGTCTGAAACAAACTCGGAAAGATTTGGGGTCTGCCATCCGAAAAATAGCAAAGTTTGGACCGAACTGGTTATCTCATCCTTACAGCACTGTCATTATTATTCGTTAGATATATGGTCCAATCATCTGCAGTGCAGGTGTACAATATGTGTACACAGTCAAAGATAGTATAAAAAAATATTAAAACTGGTTAAAACATCACTTTAAAAAGAATATGCAAAAGCGGCATTAATCAGGGGGGTGGACAGGACACGATCATAATACCAGCCATAATTGTATGAGACCAATCATAGTGTCATTGTATATACAACGCTGCCTATAAAGTGCAAATAAAGAGAACTACTACCAGTATGTCTATATATCATCTATCAAATAGATACCGGGCCCATGGTTATAACATAAATAGACATGTTGCCATACCGTATGATCTTACCCATGATGCCTGTCCACCATCAGGATGCCGCTGGCTCAAAGTGCTTATACTGCTGCCTTCTTCTATTCGGGTTGTTATGTGCCAGAGTAAACATGGGCTAGTAGGTTAGATATGTCCCAAGCAATATGTTGTACTTTACTGGGAATCTATTTGTATATTTGTATATATAATATCTATATATTTTGTGGTGGGCAATATTGGTTTATTCATTATAAATGTAGACAGAAAAAAATTGCGGCCCGCCCCCATTATAGTGAATCCACTGGTAACTTCCACCAGCACGGTGGGCTTGCAGTAGCATGGATCAAGCAGGCTGTTCTCCCGCCGGAACAGCCTGCCAGGAAAAGGCTACTGCAAGTGTAACATAGTAACTGTCACGAACGTGCCTGCATCAGGTTGCAGGCGTTCGGCTAAGCTTTCAAAAGTTACATAATTTGACATGTTTTCCTCTTGGTTTGGTTGCTGTTTACCACACCCCTTCTCCTCAGCTGTTGCGGGTGTGGTGATTATCTTTCCCATATTTATCCCTTCCTCTCCCAGTATTCCTTGCGGTTTATACTTTCTGCTGACTTTGTTGTGTGTGGTGTTGTTCTTGGCTGAGATCCGGTTGCTGCAATATCTGCATTAAGATAAGTGTCATTTTCCCTATTGTGTTTATCCTACTTTTCCCTGTTGTGGTTTTGCCTTCTGGAGTCTCCTGTTCGTCCGTCCTCTTGGAGGAACGGGTTGACTCTTTCCCCTGTCACTAGCTGCAGGGTTCTATAGGGTGAGTTTGTTATTAGGTTCCTGTGTATGAACTCTCCTACGACTAAGGCCTGTTCATACTGGTAGTCAGTAAGGGCCTAGTTTCAGGGTTCCCTGCAGGAGGTGACCGTTTCCCTTGTTTGGTCTTTTGCCTTTCCTCTTACGCTTGGTGTGGCAATTCCCTCTACACCAGAGCGTGATAGTAACATAGTTTATAAGGCCGAAAAAAAGACATGTGTCCATCCAGTTCGGCCTGTTATCCTGCAAGATGATCCAGAGGAAGTGTGAAAGTAGCCTTACTAATGTATGTAGCCATATTGCCCCCTTTGCTGGCTGGATTCATTTTTCCATCACATTATACACTACTCGTTTCCAGGAGTTATGACCACCCTGTAATCCATCAGTGGTGGTCGTGCTTGCACCAGTGGCGTACCTAGGGTATTTGGCACCCGGGGTGGGTACTTTCTCTGCCCCCCCTCCCCCCCCGGCGGGTGAAAATTCAAGGCAGCAAGCCTAACTGTAAAAATACCTCTCTAGTCTGCTTAGAATAAAGAGGATTGTTCAGTAGTTAAAAATAAAATATGGCATATGGAAAAGAAATCAACAATTTTCAGCTGTTACATCCCTGCCATTCAGTGCTTTGTTTATATGGCTGCAGTGATGATGCCTGTGACACGCTGGACTTTCTGGCATCATTGCTGCTGCCACGTAAACAAAGACTGACAGGCATGTAATGGGCAGGTGTGCACATCTGTCACAGTGCTGGTGATGTGCACACTGATGTGCAGGTGTATGGCATGTGTCCACTGCAGCCAGTTCTCAGCATTAGATCACTGATTGGTGATTGGCTGCAGCAGTAACATACCATATACCGGCAAGTCCTTGCTGAAGAAATAGGAGACACATATTTGGATGGACATTACATTCACCAATACCAAACGTACAAGATGATACAGCACCACATACCTCTTCCAGTAAGGTCTCCCTGATGTAGATGTTCTCTTTTCTCATCTTCTCTATTTGGCCCACACTGCAATGACACTTCTTTCAGCTCCATCTTCTCTCTGCAGAGTGTGCCACAAAGACACCTTAGATTACCCACTTTTACTGTTACCCTGCTGCTGCCTAAAATACTGTGCCCACTGTTCTCCCAAATGTCCCCAAATACTATACTGTAGATATAACAGTGCCATATAGGTAGGACCCCATATAAATCACAAAAAGCACAGCAGCACAAGCCAATGCGGGTGCAATCCCTCCAGGCTTCAGGATATTTAGCCAGATGATATCAAACTTGCAGAAAACGAGGCAGCACTCCAAGTAGTGAACAAACAGTGGACTCTTTATTCCGGATAGCAAAGTTTCGGCCCTCTCTATGGAGCCTTTCTCAAGCCATACAAATCAGTGCAAGTGCAGAGTTTAAATAATCAAAGTAGGAGGAGCCATAGCATCATATGACCCCAAATCATGTGATCATTGTGATTATAACAACATATTAATAAAGTGTAAAGCAATGTGAATATACATCATCGACAATAAACATAGTACGTAGTGCATCATCATCAGGTATAACATATCAAGTGCATATAAAAAACTCATATATATCTCTCATCCTCCATATAGATCCAGTGGAAAGCATGAACATATACATGAGAAAAGTGTAGTAACAAAAGTTACTTTTTACCTATGTAGGAATCAGCATCTGTGTATGGGGAAAACTCGACGATACACAAACATATAGAAATAGATCGCGTCTGTATTTTCACACAGCGCATGCGCGATCTGCACAAACACATGATCGCAACCGATCATGTGTTCATGTCAGGTGTTCACTGTGTCATAGACTGAGGGCGGAAGTCTATTCTTGAACTAGCAAAGGAGACTTTGCCCTACCTGTCTATCACAGTGCTAGGGTGACAAGGCCATTCTAAAGAATCGATTTAACAAGGAAAACAGGCCCCACTCAAGGGTTATATACATCCTACATATGCATATATATACATATGCAGGAAATAACAAATATCAGTATACTGTTATGGTGTATATCACTTTATTATACCACAAATGCTAGACAAGTCAAGCTAACTAGCACCACAGCTGTACTGACAGTTGGCATGACAGGTAGGTGTGACCGGCAACGGGCAGCCAGGTGTCAACACATAGTGCCAGTACCCAGACTTCCCGATCGATATGGATGTCATGAGGACTTCGTCGCTGCGGGCAACAGCAAAGAAGGTCCCATGGTCCATAGGGTGCCCCAAGGCAACATAATTCGTGGCACACTGCTGCTACCACAGGTGCAGATCCACCGAACCAACGTGCCAACCAGTCTTCTGTCGTAAATCACTAGTGATAATGTATGTATATAGGATAGTCAATCATATGTCAAATCAAGGGCTCTACACACATTATATCCATAACTGGCCATGCACCCCGTCCGTATATTATGCACAAATGAACATATAATAAGTTTTTGAATAGCTGTTGAAAAATAAAAAATAAAAAGTGATCGCGAGGATGCCCCACACAGATGCTCTTCAACGGGCTTGTTGAGTGCCCACGATATCTGTAAATAAAAGAAATATAGGGTAAGTGTCAGAAACGCACTGATTCAAATCCCATACTCCAGACCGATAGGTCACGAAAACCCACATGGGTCACAGGCCGCCAATAATTCACAAACACACCCCCAAATTGAAATCAACGTTAAGTCCTCTAGGTTTCAAGGTTCCCAATCTGAAAATCCACTCAAGTTCACGTCGCTTGAGTAAACTTTCTCTGTCACCACCTCTTTTAGGAGGTGGGACATGATCAATAATAAAGAATTTGAAATCCTGTTCCCTATGTCCTGCTTCAGAAAAATGTCTGGGAACCGGCAGATCCTTACGCTTGGTTCATGCGAGTTTTGACCTCTAAGGTGGTCTCGCCCACATACCACAAATTACATGGACAGACCACCACATAAATGACAAAGGCAGAGTTACATGTCAGGAAGAATCTAATCTGAAATGTCCTCTCACTATTAGGTGATATAAAGTTTTGAGTTTTAATTAAGTGTTTACAGTTAACACACGAGAGACAAGGAAAACACCCCTTCCTACCTGGACCAAATAGTCCATAGGTGGTCTGTGCTTCATCCCTGTCCCTCGAGTGAACCAAAGTGTCACACAAATTAGGAGATCTCCTATAGGACATCAGAGGTAAAGATTGAAATTCCCTAATCTGTCTCAGGTTCACAGATAACACCGGCCAGTGTTTCCGTAAGATACCAGCTACCGCTTTAGGCTACTTTCACACTGGCGGCAGGCCTGATCCGGCAGGTGAAGGGTGCTGCCAGATCAGGCCTGCCGCAGTGACATGTGTGGAGCCGGAACCGCGCTCCGGCCCCACACATGTCACACAGTACATACATACACATACACACACATATAGACAAACACACATACATACTTACATGCTCCCCGGCAGGTCTTCGGAGCGTCAGAGGGACAGGACGGCTCACACAGGTCACGATTCCGCACAGCGCCCTCTGCTGGGCGCCTGGTGGAATCATGACGATTCCACCAGGCGCCCAGCAGAGGGCGCTGTGGGGAATCGTGACCTGTGTGAGCCCTCCTGTCCCTGACGCTCCGAAGACCTGCCGGGGAGCATGTAAGTATGTATGTGTGTTTGTATGTCTATATGTGTGTGTATGTGTATGTATGTGTCTATGTGTAGCCGGATCCGTAATGGACTCCATTGAAAGTCAATGGAGGGCGGATCCGGTTACCATTATGGTCATACCAGACGGATCCACCCCCATTGACTTGCATTGGGGGTCATTCCGGATCCGTCTTGGTGCGGATGCCTGGACCGGAGAGCAAACCGCAGCATGCTGCGGTTTGTTCTCCGGTCTGAAGACGGAACGGAATGCTTTCAGGAGCATTCCGTTGTCTTCAGTTCAGTTTTGTCCCCATTGACAATGAATGGGGACAAAACTGAAGCGTTTTATTCCGGTATTGAGCCCCTATGACGGAACTCAATACCGGAATTTTAAAACGCTAGTGTGAAAGTAGCCTTACTCTGTTCAGTAAATGTCGAGACAAAAGGGATACGTGGTAAATCACTCACTCCCCTATTACCAGAGTCAGATAAACCTGCACGATGTCGCTTGACTAGTCTCTTGGGGTACCCTCTCACACGGAATTTGCATTCCATGTCATCTAGCCTCTTCTCCCTAGAGACAGGATCACCAACTATTCTGGACACTCGCATCATCTGACTGCGTGGAAGAGAATTAATCATCGGCTTAGGGTGGAAACTCTCATATCTCAGAAGGCTATTGCAATCAGTAGCCTTAGTAAATAAATCTGTTTTCAAAACACCCCCCGATTTGTAAACAAGTATGTCCAGGAACTGCATCGATTCAGTAGAATGAACTAATGTAAACTGAATATCCGGATCAATATTATTGATGTACATATGAAAAACGGACCCCATATAGTTACAGTGCTCCCCAAAGTCCCACTGATAGTAATAATTCTCTCCCAGAGTGCCCTCATTAGTAATAGTGCCCCAATAGTGATAATGCTCCACAAGTAGCCCTTTTAGCAGTAGTGCCCTCCATATTGTACTAATAATAGTAACACCCCCAATAGTACAACTGGTAGTAGTAATAATTCCCCATAATAGAAACCATTTTTCCCATAGCGCCTCCAGTAGTGCTCCCAGAAATAATAAGGACCCGCTGTAATGGTCCTTAAATCAGCCCATTGTGCCCCCATCAGACCTCAGATCAGCTTATTGTGCCCCCATCAGACCTCAGATCAGCCCATTGTGCCCCCATCAGACCTCAGATCAGCCCATTGTGCCCCGATCAGACCTCAGATCAGCCCATTGTGCCCCCATCAGACCTCAGATCAGCCCATTGTGCCCCCATCAGACCTCAGATCAGCCCATTGTGCCCCGATCAGACCTCAGATCAGCCCACTGTGCCCCCATTAGACCTCAGATCAGACCAATGTGCCCCATCAGACCTCAGATCAGACCACTGTGCCCCCTTCAGACCTCAGATCAGACCACTGTGCCCCCTTCAGACCTCAGATCAGACCACTGTGCCCCCATCAGACCTCAGATCAGACCACTGTGCCCCCATCAGACCTCAGATCAGCCCATTGTGCCCCATCAGACCTCAGATCAGCCCACTGTGCCCCCATCAGACCTCAGACCAGCCCACTGTGCCCCCATCAAACCTCAGATCAGCCCACAGTGCCCCCTTCAGACCTCAGATCAGCCCACCCTGCCCCCATCAGAAAAAAATTAAAAACGTAGCTCTCCTGCACTGCAGCTCCGCTCCGGTGCTCCTCTGTCTTCTCTGCCCGCGCTGCACTGCCACCTGACTACGTGCAGCGTCAGGTCAGAGTGCGCGCACTACGTCCTGACGCTGTATGAGTCAGGCTAGTGCAGCGCTGGCAGAGAAGCCACTGACCACCAATGAAAGAGCGGAGGAGCACAGGAGCTGAGCGGTGAGTGACAGGACCCAGCTCCCGGCGCTCCAGCAATGAGCGCTTCCATCTGTATTGATGGAAGTGCTCATTGCTTACGGTACCCCCCTGAGAGTGGCACCCGGGGCGGACTGCCCCCGCCCCACCCTTAGTATGCCACTGGCTTGCACAGAATAGGAAAAAGCACCAGTTTATGTGAGCTCTCACAGTCCTGGCCACCAGAGGGGCTGGCGCTTTTTCCCATAGTGTGCAAGCACGTCTACCAGTGATGGATTGCAGGGTGGTCGTAACCATGGAAACAGCAATGTATAATCTGATGGAAAAATAAATCCAGCCTGCACAGGAAGCAATATGGATAATCACAATACATTAGTAAGTGGCTTGTATAAACTTTCTCTACATGACAAATGCCATTTGCTGAAGTGAGACAACCCCTATAAGAGTACAGGCACACAAGTGTGGAATTTCAGATTGTGCGGAGTTGTTACAGCTTTTGCCATGGATTTGCATTGAGAATCTGTGGATCAATTTACACTTGTAGATTATTTTTTACAGTGTGTGGAAGAGAGTTCTAAAATCTATTGGCAGCAATTCTGCAGCATATGCAGCCAATGTGGACCAATTTCCCAGTGGGCCGATACTCAGGGGTGCAACCTAAACCCTCTTTATAGCAGCTAGCCAGGTACATGACAATCATTAATTAATGCTAGGAGCATCCGGTACCTATGCAGCTGGCCAGTGGCCACAGGTGCCCTCCTGAATTCAACAGTATTGCCATCCTCAGGATGGTGACATAGTTGAATACTGCAGCAGGAGTGGCAGTATATTGTGCTGCACTGTAGTACTTGGTTCTGATGAGGCAGTATATTGCGCTGCACTGTAGTATTTGGTTCTGATGAGGCAGTATATTGTGCTGCACTGTGGTATTAGGTTCTGATGAGGCAGTATATTGTGCTGCACTGTGGTATTTGGTTCTGATGAGGCAGTATATTGTGCTACACTGTGGTATTTGGTTCTGATGAGGCAGTATATTGTGCTGCACTGTAGTATTTGGTTCTGATGTGCTGCACTGTGGTATTTGGTTCTGATGAGGCAGTATTTTGTCCTGCACTGTGGTATTTGGTTCTGATGAGGCAGTATATTGTGCTGCACTGTAGTATTTGGTTCTGATGAGGCAGTATATTGTGCTGCACTGTAGTATTTGGTTCTGATGAGGCAGTATATTGTGCTGCACTGTAGTATTTGGTTCTGATGAGGCAGTATATTGTGCTGCACTGTAGTATTTGGTTCTGATGAGGCAGTATATTGTGCTGCACTTTGGTATTTGGTTCTGATGAGGCAGTATTTTGTGCTACACTGTAGTATTTGGTTCTGATGAGGCAGTATATTATGCTGCACTGTAGTATTTGGTTCTGATGAGGCGGTATATTGTGCTGCACTTTGGTATTTGGTTCTGATGAGGCAGTATATTGTGCTGCACTGTAGTATTTGGTTCTGATGAGGCAGTATATTGTGCTACACTGTGGTATTTGGTTCTGATGAGGCAGTATAGTGTGCTACACTGTGGTATTTGGTTCTGATGAGGCGGTATATTGTGCTGCACTTTGGTATTTGGTTCTGATGAGGCAGTATATTGTGCTGCACTGTAGTATTTGGTTCTGATGAGGCAGTATATTGTGCTGCACTGTGGTATTTGGTTCTGATGAGGCAGTATATTGTGCTGCACTGTGGTATTTGGTTCTGATGAGGCAGTATATTGTGCTGCACTGTGGTATTTGGTTCTGATGAGGCAGTATATTGTGCTACACTGTGGTATTTGGTTCTGATGAGGCGGTATATTGTGCTGCACTGTGGTATTTGGTTCTGATGAGGCGGTATATTGTGCTGCACTGTGGTATTTGGTTCTGATGAGGCAGTATATTGTGCTACACTGTGGTATTTGGTTCTGATGAGGCAGTATATTGTGCTGCACTGTAGTATTTGGTTCTGATGTGCTGCACTGTGGTATTTGGTTCTGATGAGGCAGTATTTTGTCCTGCACTGTGGTATTTGGTTCTGATGAGGCAGTATATTGTGCTGCACTGTAGTATTTGGTTCTGATGAGGCAGTATATTGTGCTGCACTGTAGTATTTGGTTCTGATGAGGCAGTATATTGTGCTGCACTGTAGTATTTGGTTCTGATGAGGCAGTATATTGTGCTGCACTGTAGTATTTGGTTCTGATGAGGCAGTATATTGTGCTGCACTTTGGTATTTGGTTCTGATGAGGCAGTATTTTGTGCTACACTGTAGTATTTGGTTCTGATGAGGCAGTATATTATGCTGCACTGTAGTATTTGGTTCTGATGAGGCAGTATATTGTGCTGCACTGTGGTATTTGGTTCTGATGAGGCAGTATATTGTGCTGCACTTTGGTATTTGGTTCTGATGAGGCAGTATATTGTGCTGCACTGTAGTATTTGGTTCTGATGAGGCAGTATATTGTGCTACACTGTGGTATTTGGGTCTGATGAGGCAGTATATTGTGCTGCACTGTGGTATTTGGTTCTGATGAGGCAGTATATTGTGCTGCACTGTGGTATTTGGTTCTGATGAGGCAGTATATTGTGCTACACTGTGGTATTTGGTTCTGATGAGGCAGTATATTGTGCTGCACTGTAGTATTTGGTTCTGATGAGGCGGTATATTGTGCTGCACTGTGGTATTTGGTTCTGATGAGGCAGTATTTTGTGCTGCACTGTAGTATTTGGTTCTGATGAGGCGGTATATTGTGCTGCACTGTGGTATTTGGTTCTGATGAGGCAGTATTTTGTGCTGCACTATTATTTGGTCCTACTTGGGTGTTGTTTTGTGCTGCACTAAGGTTTACTGGCCCTACCTACAGCTTCAGAGGCAATTTTTTATGATTGCATTTTATCAGGCATTTTGTTGAAATCCAACAGCCGAATCTTCGTCCCAAAACATCTGTCATGGTGGTTGTGCTTGAAAACCCTCATATATTTTAGATGGTTGTATGCCTCATCTGAAATTGTCACGTTTCTCCAATATACTTTTATTGTGTATTTGTGTATGGGCAGCTTTACCTTTGGAGCTGAATAATGGATTGCTGACCATCTGAATGCTTTAGGATTGCTTTCGGGTAGACTGCTGAATTTGAAGACTAGACTGGATGTAATCAATTTAGTGCACTCCTGTGATTGACAACCACACTCTCACATTAAGGCTACATTCACACGACCATAAGTGTTTTGCGGTCCACAGATTGCAGATCTGCAAAACACAGATACCGGCCATGTGCGTTCCGCAATATGCGGACTGCACATGGCCACCGGTATATAGAGAATGCCTATTCGTGTCCGCGGACAAGAATAGGACATGCTCTACATTTTTGCGGCGCCGCGGAACCGAACCACGGATGCAGACAGCACACGGTGTGCTGTCCGCATTTTTTCCGGCCCCATTGAAATGAATGGGTCCACACCTGTTTCCGCAACATTGCGGAACGAAGCAAAACTCACAGAAACAAAAGGATAAAAAACATCCTGCATGATATGATAATAATGATTGCGGATGTCAGTGGCTATATATATCAAAATAAATCACAGAAAAGGAATATTAGTGCACAAAAATAGATGCAAACAATATATACTGTATAAACTAAGACCTCATTCTGATATGATAAAATCTGAGACTCTTAGCCAATATACTTTGATCAAAACACATCTGTGCCTGCCTACCCAGCGTCACGGTGGTCTCAGGTCAGGCAGGTCCTACGCTAAACCTAACATTGCGGAACGGGTGCGGATCCATTTATACGGGCGTCTGAATGCACAATAAGAGGATCTACAAAATGCAATGCAATCTGCTGAGAGCATGTTACAGAGCTGGAGAAGCTGAGCAGATTTATGTAAATTTTGTGAGAAAGGATTCAGTAAAACGTAATTTATACATTGATATCTCTGCTTAGTTAAGATTACGACCGCCCCCTCTCCCTGTGCTGCACTAAGCTTACTGGCTCTGCCTACTTCTGTTGTCCCTGCCTACTTGTGTGGCTATGCCTTCTGCCCCTTTTAGGTTCTTTCTAGGGCCACTTTAAAAGCTATGTACTCCTTCAGAGGCAATTTTTTTTTATAATTGCATTTTACTCATTTTGGGCTAAAAGTCATTTATTCAATTGGTCTTCTTTATTAAAAACATTGAACTGCTCTGTCACAAAGAGTTAACTGTTTGTCTAGCTGTGTTAATTGTACTTTTTACTTTACTTTGCACTGGTCATCTAATAAACCTTATCTCTAATTTACTAAGAGATCATAAACACTTATTTAAGCTACATTCTTATCAGTAAGATGAGAACTGAGCAATAATGAGTCTTTTTAATGTCAGAGATCAGGAGCTCATCAGGGGAGATGGCTGATGGAGCAGAGAGAAAATTTAGACCCTGCAACTAAAGAAACTCAGCCCTGTACAGAAAAAAGTCTCCATTTTTTTAAAGATAGTCTTATAAAGACCAATTTAAAAAATTATTTTAAGCTCAAAATGAGTACAATGCAATAATTAAACAATTGTCACAGAAGGTGTATATAGCCTTTAGGTTCCCAGTCCGCCCTTGGTGTGGACATACCTGTGAGGACATAATGAAGGAAGAGGGGAAACAAAGATTATATGTAGAGCTAAGGGTACAGATTTTACAGATTTACATAAAAGTTAGAGTATTTTGAATGAGATGCATCAGAAATTGGGCAAAGAATGTCTTGCAAGCAGCTGTTGCTAAAGGTTCATTTATGTGATAATACTCCTTTTTCCAACTGGACCAGCCACATTGGTACCGGTGCTGGTTCTGGATATTACATTTCTAATATGGACAATTAAATACTGGTACAATGTGACAGTCTCAATGTGGCCAAGGCTAAGACTGATATTGAGCCTTTTGGAATCTATCCATGTGCATGGCCGAATAGTTCAAGTTCAATATACTGTAGCTATTGTTACACAATGCTAGTTATGTAACTTAATGGTAATTAAGCCTTACTGTGCTATATCATCTTATTTCTCATTAAAGACAATACACTCCACCCATCCGGTAAATATTCATGAGTAATGAGACCCGGAAGATAGTCATCAGGTCTTAGTCATGTCTCTATTACTCAGCTATGCTACATCATAATAAATATTCAAGAGTCACAACCTGGTTCCCTTCTGTAACCCTTCCCACACCAACTTCAAGGGGAAGATAAATGAAACAGTAAATGATGTATTCCTACTGACTTCAAAATATTTTCTATTGTCTATGGTGACTCAACATCAAAGTAGAAGTGGGAGCTGTATTATTATCGGAAGACCAGAGAACAAATTTTTCATGTCTCTGCCGTGTTCTTCATATTTTACTTAACCCTTTCTGCCCCAAAGGTAGTTTTGTGTTTTTGCGTTTTCTTTTTGCGCTCCCTGCCTTCCCAGGGCCATAACTTTTTTATTTGTCTGTTCACATAGCCATAAGAGGGCTTGTATTTTGCAGGACAGGTTGGACTTTCCAATGCCACCATTTAATATTGCATATGATGTAGTGGGAAGCGGGCAAAAAATTCCAAATGGGGTGAAATTGTGAAAAAAAAGCAATTCTATAGTTATTCTTGTGTTTTGATAGTGATAAAATAATAATTAAGTGGAAAAAAAATCTGTTTTATTTTTTTGTCGCCATATTTTGATCCCTATAACTTTTTTGTAATTATGTGTGCGGAGCTAATTTTTTGCGGGGCGATCTCAACTTTTCATTAATACCATTCTGGGGTGTGTATGACTTTTTGCTAATTTTGTATTTAATTTTTTGGTTGAAAATGAAGCTACCAAAAATGGCGAATCGGCCATTTTGACGTTTTTCTTCCGTTTCGCTGCTTGGCGTATGGGGAATATATTTTTATATTTTTATACAATGGGCGTTTTTGCACATGGCGACACCCATGATGTGTATTTTTTATATATTTTTTTTTGTTACATAGTAACATAGTTAATAAGGCCGAAAAAAGACATCTGTCCATCCAGTTCGGCCTGTTTTCCTACAAGTTGATCCAGATGAAGGCAAAAAAACCCTGTGAGGTAGAAGCCAATTTTCCCCACTTTAGGGGAAAAAAATTCCTTCCCGACTCCAATCAGGCAATCAGAATTACTCCCTGGATCAACGACCCATCTCTAGTAACTATAACCTGTAATATTATTACACTCCAGAAATACATCCAGGCCCCTCTTGAACTCTTTTAGTGAACTTACCATCACCACCTCCTCAGGCAGAGAGTTACATAGTCACACTGCTCTTACCGTAAAGAATCCTCTTCTATGTTTGTGTACAAACCTTCTTTCCTCCAGACGCAGAGGATGTCCCCTCGTCACAGTCACAGTCCTGGGGATAAATAGATCATGGGAGAGATCTCTGTACTAACCTCTGATATATTTATACATAGTTATTAGATCTCCCCTCAGTTGTCTTTTTTCTAAAGTGAATAAGCCTAATTTTGATAATCTTTCTGGGTACTGTAGTCCACCCATTCCAGTTATTACTTTAGTTGCCCTCCTCTGAACCCTCTCCAGCTCTGCTATGTCTGCCTTGTTCACAGGAGCCCAGAACTGTACACAGTACTCCATGTGTGGTCTGACTAGTGATTTGTAAAGTGGCAGGACTATGTTCTCATCATGGGCATCTATGCCTCTTTTGATACAACCCATTATCTTTTTGGCCTTGGCAGCAGCTGTCTGACACAGGTTTCTACAGCTTAGTTTGCTGTTCACTAAAATTCCTAGGTCATTTTCCACGTCAGAGTTACCCAATATTTTACCATTTAGTATGTACTGGTGACTTGCATTATTCCTTCCCATATGCATAACCTTACATTTGTCAGTGTTAAACTCATCTGCCACTTCTCTGCCTAAGCCTCCAGTCTATCCAGATCCATCTGTAGCAGTGTACCGTCCTCTTCTGTGTTAATTACTTTACACAGTTTAGTGCCATCTGCAAAAAATAATATTTTACTGTGCAAGCCTTCTACAAGATCATTAATAAATATATTGAAGAGAATAGGTCCCAATACTGACCCCTGTGGTACCCCACTAGTGACAGTGACCCAATCTGAATATGTGCCGTTAATAACCACCCTCTGTTTTCTATCACTAAGCCAGTTACTTACCCACATACAGACATTTTCTCCCAGGCCAAGCATTCTCATTTTATATACTAACCTTTTATGTGGTACCGTGTCAAATGCTTTGGAGAAGTCCAGATATACGACATCCATTGATTCGCCGCGGTCCAGTCTAGAACTTACCTCTTCATAGAAACTGATTAAATTGGTTTGACATGACCGATCCCTCATGAAGCCATGCTGATATGGAGTTATTTGCTTATTTTCATTGAGGTACTCCAAGATAGTATCTCTTAGAAAACCCTCAAACAGTTTACCCACGACAGATGTTAAACTTACCGGCCTATAGTTCCCGGGCTCTGTTTTTGGACCCTTTTTGAATATTGGCACCACATTTGCTATGCGCCAATCCTGTGGACAGTGCCGGGACTAGGCAGTTTGGTGCCCTAGGCAAAGTAGTCAAATGGCGCCCCCCCAAATTGTCCCCGCCCATTATTATAAGCCCCTCCTAAATATAATAGGCCACTCCCAACAAACACTGTACAGCTGAAATGATATTGTTGAGTCCCGCCTGTACACATCATACAGAGAGGGGAGGACGTGTCCTGGCTGCACTGCCTGCCTCACATTATACAATAGACAACAGCAGGCTACAGCAAGGAAGCTCCTTCCCTCTCCTCAGATCCTGCTCAAGGCCTGTGGTTCCCCACCACCATCTGCTACCCACCCGTGACCTGCTGCCCCCCTTGGCTGTCCTCACCCAGCTCTGAATCCTCCTTCTGCAAATGGCAGAGGGAGGAGCCGGAGCATCTCCTCTCCTACATAGCGCCCCATACCTCTTACATCCAGTGATGTCACCTTTGTTGTAGACGTTCTCTTTTCTCATCTTCTCCATTCGGACCAGACCGCCATGAAGATTTTTCAGCCATCTCTTGTATCTGCAGAGATACAAACAGACATTAGTCTCCCACATTTCCATCATCTTCACATCTTCTGAACACCTCATCCTGCCACCCCCAATACTGTGCCCCCTAATACTATACTGCAAAAACTGTCCCCTGAAAAATACAACTACCACACAGATAGTGCCCCCTACAACAATTATTGGCACAGAGTCCCCTAAAAAATAACTGCGTCAAGACACTAATAGTATAAAGATAATGTCCCCCAAAAATAATGCTAAATTGATACTGTGCCAGGGTGCCCCCCAAAATTACAGTGCTCCCCAAAATCCCACCAATAGAAATAATTATCTGCCAGAGCACACTTAATAGTAATGCCCCCATAGTGCCCATACTAGACATCGTGTTCCCCATAGCCCCCAGTAGTAGTAAAGCTCACCATAATACCCCCAAGTAGTAATAATTCACCTTGTAATATGACAGAACAAGAAATACCCCCGCTTAGTGCCTGCAGTTGAGCTAATGTCCCCATAATGTATGCCAGTATAAAATACCCCTATATAGTGCCCCAGTAAATGCCCCCATAGTGTCCCCCATAATATGCCAGTAAAAAATGCCCCTTCTTGCTGCCCCCACCAGATGCCCCTATAGTGCTCCTCTCCCCCATAATGTGCCAGATGCCATAGTACCCCCTATAATGTGCCAGTAAAAAATGCCCCTTTAGAGTTAACAGATGCCCCCATAGTGCTCCACTCCCCCGTAGTGCCCCAAAATAATGCCCCTATAGTGCCACCAGATGCCCCATAATGCCTCCCATAATGTGCCAGTAAAAAATGCCCCCTTAGTGCCAGAAGCCATAGTGCCCCCTATAATGTGCCTGTAAAAAATGCACCTTTAGAGCCACCAGATTCCCCATAGTGCCCCCAAATGATGCCCCTATAGTGCTCCACTCCCCCATACTGCCCTCAAATAAAGCCACTAGATGCCCTATAGTGCCGCTCTCCCCTATAGTGTCTCCCATGTGCCTATAAAAAATGCCCCCTTATTGCCACCAGATGCCATAGTGCCCCCATAATGTGCCAACAAAAAAGGCCTCTTTAGAGCCCTCATAGTGCTCCCCTCCCTCATAGTGCCCTATAGTGCCACCAGATGCCCCATAGTCCAGCTCTCCACTATATTGCCCCCCCCATAATGTGCCCAAAAAAGGCCCCCAGATGCCCCACAGTGCTCCTCTCCCCCATGGTGCCCCCCCCTTAATGTGCCAGTAAGAAATGCCCCAGTAAATGGGCCAGTGAGAAATTGCCAGCAGGTGCCCCCTATAATATGGCATCTATTAAAAAAAACAAAAAAAAAAAACACTAATACTTACCTCCATCAGCAGCGATGAAGTGCAGGCCTCTTCCGGTCTGTGTCCCGCGCTGTGTGCTGCCCGGCTCAGGCGGTGCGATGATAGTGGCGTCATCGCGCTGCCTGAGTTGGCCTCTGATAGGCCGCAGCCATTAGTGCCTGCAGCTTATCAGAAGAACAGGGAAGGGAGATGCAGCACAGGCATCTGTATCGCTGTCCTGAGGACGGCGATACAGATGAATATAGAGATGAGCGCTTCCACAATGGAAGTGCTCATCTCCTACTGCCCCCACACGCCGACTGCACTTAGATCCACAAATCACGTCCGCAGCCCCATTAAAGTCAATGGGTCCGCAAAATTGCGGAACACTATGGAAGACTTTCCGTATGTCTTCCGTTCCGTTTTTATACGGATCACGGAATACATACGGTCGTGTGAATGGGGCCTAATTGTATTTTTTTTTACACTTTTTTATAGTTACCATATGGAACTATAACAAGCAATCATTAGATTGCTAGTCTCATAGACCCCAATGCATTAGCATTGGAGTCAATGAGAAAATTGCAAGTTTCCTATGGAGCCCTATTACAGGCAAGGGCTCTATAGGAAATACTATGCAGCAGCCTCCTGCCATTTACAAAGACAGGGGCTGCCGCATACATGCTCCGGCTCCTCCGTCTGACGCACGGGGGAGCCGGAGCATCACCGAAAGCGCGCTCTTCCGGTGTTTCACTCGCTCAGATGCCGTGGTCAGGATTGACCATGGCATCTGAGGGGTTAAATGTCCGTGATCGGCATCACTGTCGGTTGCAGACATTTGCTGCGGGTGTCTGCTATAAGAAAAAGCAGGCCACCCGCGGCTATGGCACCCTCTCCGCTCAGGAGCGGGCACCATCTTTAAAGACCCGGCCAGCGCCATACTAGTATTGCGCTGGTCGGGAAAGGGTTAAAAGGGTTTTCCATTCTCGATATTGATGACAATCCTTAGGATAGGTAAACAATATCGGTTCACACAATCAACTGATTTGAATGCTGGAAACAAAAAAGCGCATGGTGCAATCTTTGTCCCAAAACATCTTTGGTAGTGTTTGAAGAGCCCCATGTATTTTAGATGGTTGTGTGCTTCATCTGAAATTGGCAGGTTTATCCAACATATTTCTAATGTGTGTGGCCAGCTTTACTTTTGGAGCGGAACAATGGATTGCTGACCATCTGAATGAGGTAAGCATGGGTTTGTATATGGCTAACACCAGAAGACAAGGTAAAGTCTTAAAACTGACCGGCATCTCTTTGCTTTAGGGTAGACAGCTGAATTTGAAAACTAGTCTGTACGTAATAAACTTAGTGCACTCTTCTGCGATTGATAACCACACTCTCACATTAAAGAGAACCTGTCACTACAAAATATAATGCAATCTGCTGACAGTAGGTTATAGGAAGCTGAGCAGATTTATATACATTTTGTATGAAAAGATTCAGTAAAACCTATAATTTATACATTAATATTTCTGCTTAGTTAAGACCACCCCACTGGGGGCGTGGCCTGGCATCCAATGGCGGAGGATGTGTAGAAGACGAGCTCTGCGACTGTGCTGCTCCTCAAAGCACCCCCGAGCCCCATGTGCCCCCTCAATATGGGGAAAAAGCTCCCTAAGAAGCCCCCCCAGGGCACCCAGCACCCTACCGATCCACAGCTACGCGGCACCCTCCGGGATTATATCCTGCAGCCTTCCCGCGCTGACTCTCCATCGCCGCCATCTTCTCCGCCTGCTCTGCTCCCAGAGGGCGCGCTCCCCCAGCGCCGGAGCAAGAAGCAGGCAGATCTGGACCCGGACCATACCCTCCTGCATGTTCAGGAGCGCACCGCTCCTTCTGACTGCCACGTCCTGGTGCCTGCCACCCCACTACCCCTCCAGGCACACCAAGACCGAAACAAACCGGACTGCCACGCTGCAAATATGGCGCCTGGCCGTTATGAAGAAACGCAAGACAGGGACCCCCCACAGGTCAGTGATGGTGGACATCGCTCCAGACCCCCACTGTCATCCTCTCCCCCAGCTTCTCCTCACTGCACCCCATCACCACCTCTCTTGGGGACAACTACCTCCATAACCCCACTCTCTGTGGACCCTGATGAGGACATAGGGGCCACTCCCTCCATGTTGAGATATGCAGCCCCCACACCAACTTGCTCTCCTAGCCAAGATCCTAACCCTGAATCTGGCTCTCCCACACGACCGACCTCACCAACAGATTGGGCCTCTCTCTTCTCTCAACTCCCCACCAAGAAGCACTTTCAAGTTCTGGTCACTGAAGCTACTACCACATGTCGCTCTGAAATTTCTGCTGTGCGACGCGACTCTATAACTAATCGTGTGGAAGCCCTAGAAAAGGACCACACTCTCACACGGTCTTGTCTCTCTCAACTCCACACCTCAGTTACCACCCATGTAGCGGAATTCCGTGAAATTCAACGACATTTAGAGGATCTAGACAACCGCGGAAGGAGGAACAACATTAGAATCTGAGGCCTCCCAGAACCCCAGGGTGACGAAAACTTACAGGAAATCCTGGACGCCCTCTTTAATCAAATCATGGGGGACCCCCCGTCTTTTACTAGCAGGCTAGACAGGGTCCACAGAGCCCTACACCCCAAAGGTTTGTCTCCCCAGCCTAGAGATGTCATTTGTTGCGTGCATGATTTTCTCAGAAAAGAGGCCATCATGATGAAAATACTCGCGTACTCTAGATTTCCGTGGGGCGCGCGTGCAATTATACCAGGACTTGTCTTGGATCACACTACAGAAGCGCAGGCACCTTCGCCCTCTACTGGACACTCTTAGGAATCACCGAATCCCTTATCGGTGGGGGTTTCCTTTTGCCCTGAAAAATGGACGCCCCATCTACCTACGCTCCTATGCGGATCTCGATTTCTTCTGTGCTGCACTGGACTTGCTAACACCTGACCTAACGGATTGGGAGACCCCCACACTTTCCCTACCTTCTCCACTGGCCTGGCAGACCCCGGGGAACTCCAAACGACGACGCCTGCCTTCACCCAAGACACACTCCAATTCTCCTGATGACCCGCCTTCTCCTGCACAAGAGCCACGTGTTCCGTCTGGAAACTTGCCTCCTCATCGCTGAGCTCCTACAGATTTGACCTGTTACCCTTCCATGCCTTCCTGGGGACTTGAAGTTTAGTTGCCCTCTCGGATTTATATTGTTACTTAATATTGTTCTTAACCTGTCGGTTCTTGCTAGGTTTTTTCTGACCCTTTTTGGGACGTGACTAATTCGGACCGCCTTTTCCGGGGTTCAGTGAGTCCACTCTGCTGACTCAATCTCAGCAGCGTCGGTCCAACTTCAGACCTTTTTTTTCCTTGGTCTGTTTTCTCTCTCTTTTTTCAGACTTTGTAGCCTAGTTGTCTGTAACATTTTGTGGTGTCTGTGTCTTCCCCAATTTTCCCTTTTGTTTCCCCCTATCTCACTTTGGACTCTCTTCTTTCTTTTCTTCTTCCATTCAGCTTCCTGCCCTCCGAACGGGAACAGCCTGGACCTCGCCTTACCAGTGGACGGTTGTCTTAGACTAGCATCCATTGTCTGCGCATCTGAACAGTGAGCTGACTTCCATTCACACGTCCATACCTCCCCTTCTTTTTCTTCTATGGCCAGGATAATCACTTTAAATGTCAAAGGGCTGGGCTCTAACGCAAAAAGACACTTAGTCCTCTGTGAGCTTCGCAATTTGTGTGCAGATGTTGCGTTTTTACAGGAGACCCACTTCGACCAGATGGGGACCTTTAAATTTGCTAAACATCACTATCCCCATGCCTATATGCCTATCTAGCCAACCATAGCCGTCAAAAAGCGGGGGTTGCCATCTTGCTTTCGTCATCCTGCCCCATTTCAATAACTGCCTCTAATATTGATCCAGCTGGCCGTTATGTCATACTGGAAGGTACTTTCCAAAACCGCCCCATAGTGCTTTGCAATATCTACGCTCCCAATACCTCTCAACTCCCGTTTTTACGCAGAGTTTTTAATAAGCTTTACAAACTGTCTCCTGCCGCATGGATTGTCAGCAGGGATTTTAACATGATCTTCTCTGAGTCCACAAACAGATTGGCGTTTTCCCCCTCTGCAAACCACCCCCCGTCTCAATTACATCTGGCAAAGGATTTTCGTAGTACAGTTTGTAGATCAGCCCTCTATGATCTCTGGTGGGTTGATAACCCCACAAGTCGAATGTTTACCTTTTACTCCCCTCCCCACAAGCTACATACCAGAATAGACTATTTTTTTGGTAATGCCCTCACTTTGAAGATGTTGCGTGAGGTTACCATTGGGCCTATCTCTTGGTCAGATCTTGCCCCTGTCATGCTCACCCTTTCCTCTCAGCCCACGCCGCCTTGCACTTGCCACTGGTATCTCAATGATTCCTTACTGAAATCACTCCCCACACGCACGGAAATTAGACAGTACATTCAAACATATTTAGCTGAGAACATGAACTCAGTCTCCTCCTCAGCCACACTATGGGAGGCCCACAAGGCTGTAGTACGTGGTCAGTGTATTGCATTGGCTTCTCGACTTAAAAAACATAGAATATCCCAGATATAGGAGCTCACGGCTCAGATTGCCTCCCTACAATCCCGCCTACAAGTCAAGCCCAGTCTTCCTCTCCTGAGGGATTTGGTAGCAGCTCGAGCTAAACTGAAAGACAAGACAATCCACAACGTGGAACACATGTTGCTGTACTCTAGACAGCGATTCTAAAAGGCAATAAAGCCCATACAATTTTAGCTAAACAATTCCGAGATGCCAAACGTACTCCTCAGGTAGTAAAAGAATCAGGCTGTCCTCAATATCATCCTGCCGCTATTGCTCGCTGTTTTCGGGAGTACTATGCCCACCTATATAACTTAAACTCTGTCAATAAGCATTCCCCCCCCTCTGCCCCGAATACGGGAATATTTGAATTCCTGTCACCTTCCTAAGCTTCCATTGGAAGCGGTGACCTTACTAAACGCAGCTATATTGCATCAAAAGAGGCATAGATGCCCGTGATGAGAACATAGTCCTGCCACTTTACAAATCACTAGTCAGACCACACATGGAGTACTGTGTACAGTTCTGGGCTCCTGTGAACAAGGCAGACATAGCAGAGCTGGAATAACTGGAATGGGTGGACTTCAGTACCCAGAAAGATTATCAAAATTAGGGTTATTCACTTTAGAAAAAAGACGACTGAGGGGAGATCTAATAACTATGTATAAATATATCAGGGGTCGGGGGCGTGGCCAACTGCCGGCATGTCTGGACGCATCTGAGCACAGCTCCAGCTCACAGACCTAATCCTTCTCCATCCTAGCTTCCATCCTGCTTTCAAAATAGCGTGGTCAGTACAGAGGAGACGGAGGAGACCCAGGAGCCGCACTATGAGTCCCGGGAAGGCTCAGTCTGCAGCAGAAAAGCTGAAAGAATACGCTAGGCAAGAGCCTCAACATGGCGCCGCTGCGGCCTCCACGCCGAGATCATCTAGTCACAGGGCGCGGCCTCACTCACCTCAGATAGAGGGAGAAGAATCGGAGGAACCAGAGTTCACTCTCAAGAATGCCTATGAGCAGCTGATGGTGGCTATTACCGCTTGCCAGACCTCTCTCACCGGTAAGATCGATGAGGTAAAGGTAGATTTGGGCCTACTGCGTCATGATGTTCAACAACTCAGGGACAGGGTGCGGAGCACGGAAGATCGCATATCTGCTCTGGAAGACCTTACTCATCCGATGCCTGAGCGGTTTCACACCCTAGAGAGATCGGTGGAGTTGTGGAGGCAGAAATGTGATGATTTGGAGAACCGGGCCCGCCGAAATAATGTTAGAATATTGGGCCTACCAGAACGTGCGGAAGGCCAGGATCCTGCCTCGTTCCTTGAGAGATGGTTTAAAACGACCTTCCCTGGCGCCACTTTCTCCACGGCGTATGCTGTGGAGCGAGCCCATAGAGTCCCGGCAAGACCTCCACCTCCTGGGATGCCGCCTAGGCCTCTGCTAGCTCGCATGCTTAACTGGAAGGACCGTGACCTTATATTGAGCTTGGCGAGGAATACCCCTTCCATACTATTTGAGAATGTGTCGGTGTCCCTGTTTCCAGACTTCTCTGCAGAGCTTCAGAAGAAGAGGGCTATGTTTGTCTCGGTGAAGAGGAGGCTACGAGACCTCAGCCTACCATATTCAATGGCCTACCCGGCTCGTCTGCGTGTGGTTGATGGCAGGAAAACTCTTTTCTTTACGGATCCTAGAGAAGCGGAGGAGTGGGTGTCCAGGCGCCCGAGACACCCTCCACCACCCTGAGGACAGTGGGTTACCGCGCCTTACCTCAGAACCTGTTTAGATCTCAGCAAGGAACTTTACTGGTATCGTTATGTTATTGCATTAATGACTTGATCTTTTGTCCCCTCAATTTCGCGGACCCCTGATCTTATTTGGTTAACATGTTTTTTTGTTAATGTCTTTTACTCCGCCATAGCCTAAGTGGGCGCCTTGCTTGAGTACTTGTAACCTCTGGACCACTCATTAATCTGTAATTTTGGCTCACTGATCCTTAATCTGTACGAGCTGGTCTGATACCTGCATTGCTTTAACATCTGTATACACAATGCAGGTCCCTGACCTATTTGTCACGATAACCCTGTGCATACATATGGTACACCTAAAGTGTGCATGGTTTAGTTTTACATTGTTCTCATATGTTCCTTACTAGTTATTGTTCTGGGTACGGTGGGAGTGTGTGGCACAATACGCACACATTCATTGTGAATGGAAGATCTATCATCCTGGGGATTGCATACAACTGCCCATATGGCGTCTTTTAAAAGTCATGTCTTGGAACGTGAGAGGGTTGGGGAGAGATAGGAAGCGAATTGCAGTTTTTTCTCATGTCCGCAAGTTTCAACCGCATGTTTTGGGATTGCAGGAAACGCACCTCACGAGGGACACTGCTAACAGACTAAATAAACCTTGGGTACAATGGAGCGCACACGCCTTCGGTAATTCATACTCCAGAGGTGTTTCCATACTGGTGCATAGATCGGTGAGATGGGAAGTCAGGCAGCAGGTGATAGACCCGGGAGGGAACATATATCTTCCTATCTGTCTTCATTAATTGTGTCCCATACGTTATTATTAATATGTACTTACCTCCCCCAGCTAATGTATCCTCTCTGCAGGTAGTGATCAGCCTTGTTTCCCAATACCCTGAAGCAAAATTACTTTGTATGGGAGACTTTAATATGATCTTTAATGAAAATATGGATAGGTTTTATTCAAGTGGTCAGATGCCTCAACTGACTAGTCCATGGACTGCATTTTCCAGGTTGGCTGCTGAATTAGGCTGGTATGACTTGTGGAGGGAACGTAATCCGACTCAGAAGGTATACTCCTGCTTCACTCCTTCCCGGGGTGCACTCTCCAGGATTGATTATATGCTTGGCTCTGCCTCCACATATTTAGATACCGAAGACATACAATATGCGCCACACAGTGTGTCGGACCATGCTCCAATCCTATTACATCTGAAGATGGCGACCACCACTAGACCAGGTAATAAAACCCGTATCCATCCCTTTTGGTTGTCACTCATGTCAGTTAATGACCGTATTCCGGACCAACTGACAGTGTTCTTGGAGGTCAATGAGGAGGGCATAGATGATTTACTTAGATGGGAGACCCTGAAGGTATTTCTGCGTGGATGTTTTAAGTCATCCATCTCATATATTAAGAGAGAATCTAGACGTAGGGAAGATGACCTATTTCAGCAATGTAAAGAAGCAGAGGGACGATATACCTCGGATCCCTCTGAAATGAATAGAATGGAGTGGTTGCAGATGGGCAGGCAATACCTGTTGCATGTCCGGGAGAGGAGTGATCGCAAATTGTTCTTTCTTAAGCAACAGTCATTTGAACAAGGCAGCCAATCTGGAAAACTCCTGGCTCATTTAGTTCGGACTAACAGTGCAGCTCCGTCAGTTTTGAGGATCCAGAGTGAGGGAGGTGACATTGTTGAGGGAACTGAAGCCATTCTACAGAGGTTCAGAACCTTTTATGTGGATCTATATAGTTCAGTGGCAAGATATACACAGGATGACCTGAAAGCTTATTTACAGGATATTTGCTTTCCGACACTGCAGAACCAGGACAGGGAGTCTTTAGAAGCAAATATCACTTTGGAAGAAATAGAACAGGCTATACAGGGACTGGTGAATGGCAAGTCTCCTGGCCCTGACGGGATACCGTTGGAAGCGTACTCTAAATACGTAGATATCCTAGGACCACAGTTGCATAAAATGTATGTGGCGGCGCAGCAGAGGGGACAGTTACCTGAATCTCTATATGATGCAACTATAGTGATACTACTGAAGCCTGACAAAAACCCGTTGGAATGCGGGTCTTATAGGCCAATCTCCTTGTTGAACTTGGACTATAAGATACTTACCAAAATCTTGGCCAATAGACTAAATAAAGTTATTGCCTCCATTGTTCCATGCAGGATCAGTCTGGCTTCATACCTGGTCGCTCTACATCTAGCAACATCAGAAGAGCACAGGTTATAACACAGGTGGGAGTGGGCTCTGGTTCTCGTTGGGCCCTGGCTCTTTGGACACAGCAAAGGCATTCGATTCTGTCGAATGGCCATACTACTGGAGGTCTTGACTCACTTTGGGTTCGGTCATCCTTCATAACTTGGATTTTCCATCTTGTACAAATGCCCTAAGGCGCAGATTTTGGTAAATGGAACTAATTCTACCCAATTTGGTCTTCATAGAGGTACAAGGGCAGGGCTGCCCGTTGTCCCCTCTGCTGTTCGCGCTAGCGATCGAAACCCTTGGCGCTTAGGATATACGACAGGACAGCATCTACAAGGTGTGCAGCTAGGTGCCAGGGATGATAGGTTGGGATTGTAACGCGGATGACCTCATTTTATTTATGGATGATGTAGACATAACCTTGCCGAGAGCTATAGATTTGATCGACACCTTTGTCGATTTTCTGGGCTATGTATCAACTGGTCCAAATCGGCTCTTATGCCCCTGTGGACACACAATTGGCCCGCGATGTATCACAATCTGCCAGTCGTAGAGTTTTTTAAATACTTAGGGGTGATCATTACTAGGGATGCCCATCTCTCTCTTGAGAAAAATATATTGCCTATTGAACAATACTTTGTGAATAAATTCCGAGCTTGGAAATCTCTGCCTTTATCAATAATGGGCAGGATAAACCTGGTCAAGATGATATTGCTGCCTAAAGGATTATATCTCCTGGAACATGCTTGTACACCAATACCACGTAGTTTTTTTAATAAACTTCACTCACTAATAGCTGGCTTTATATGGGGAACAGCTAGGCGGAAGTTGGCAGTGCGAACCCTACAGCGGTCAAAGCAGCAAGGTGGGACAGCCCTGCCTGACTTTTTTCTGTACTTTATAGCTGGGCAGCTACGCTTTCTTACTTCATGGGTAATACAATCTGACTTGCCTAATGCAGAATATTATTTATGTCATTATTTGCAGCTGACTACACTATGGCCTGTACTTGAGGGGATACACCTCTTTTCCGGAAAAGCTCTTCTTTTACATAGACTGGCACATCAGGTGTGGTCGGCTGCAAAACTGAACCAATATAGGGACTGGGTGGATGCTATTTCCCTTTGGGATAACCCTCTATTTCAACACCTTAAGGACCATGAGGGTTCAGTCGTCTGGAAGAGACATAATGTTCTACGACTATGTGATGTATATGAGTGCGGAATCTTACGTTCCTTTACACAGTTGCAGGAGAAGTATGGGATACCACGTAATATGTTTTATAGATATCTTCAGGTGCGGCACGCACTCCAGGCACAATTTCAGAGAGAAGGTCGGGCTATTTCCAATTACCCTTTGATAGGCGTCTTAGCAACTCAGGGGCCCCAGAGGTATCATCTCAGCCTTATACACCCATCTTTTGGGCAATCATATGGCTTTGACGCAATTACCAGCAGAAACCAAGTGGAGAGAGGATTTGTCAGCTTTGTCTGCAGAAGAGTGGTTGGAAGCTTTGGGGTCTCCTCTTCTTGTGTCTCCTTCAGTCAATAATAGGCTCATACAGTTATTTATGCTGCATAGGTGCTATCTGACACCTACTAGGCTATACAAGATGGGGAGATTGCCACACACTAGATGCCACAGATGTACACAGTCAGATGCTAATTTTTGGCATATGATGTGGGACTGCCTTTATATTCAGTCATATTGGCATGGGGTTATTGACTTATTATCTCAAGTCATGTCTAGACCTCTCTCTGCTGATCCTAAATTGTGTTTACTGGGACTATTGGAAGAAGAGGAGTGGTCCCACTACGACCGCATTTTCCTAAGGGAGACTCTCTTCATGGCGAGAAAAGCGATAGCTATTAGATGGATGGCTGATCGTCTCCCGACTGTTTCGCAGTGGAAGGCGCTGGTAAATCGAATAATCCCTTATGAAAAAGTTATTTTCAAACATAGAAACCGACCGGAGAAATTCTGGAAAGTCTGGGGTGCGTGGTGCTCCTCTCCTTTAACTATCTCACAGCCAGGGCAGTTACAGTCCACGCTGGTGAACTTGAATTAATGTATTGTCAATCGCTGTGTATGACGCTATGATTGTATAACATTGTATAGCATACCTATGTGTGTATTGGCAAATTGTGTCGCCTACTGTACCCTTTTTATTTTGTTTTTGACTGATTGAATTCTTCAATAAAACGAGTTAAAAAAAAATATATATATATATATATCAGGGGTCAGTACAGAGATCTCTCCCATGATCTATTTATCCCCAGGACTGTGACTGTGATGAGGGGCCATCCTCTGCGTCTGGAAAAAAGAAGGTTTGTACACAAAGATAGAAGAGGATTCTTTACTGTAAGAGCAGCAAGACTATAGAACTCTCTGCCTGAGGAGGTGGTGATGGTAAGTTCACTAAAAGAGTTCAAGAAGGGCCTGGATATATTTCTGGAGGGTAATAATATTACAGGTTATAGTTACTAGAGAGGGGTCGTTGATCCAGGGAGTAATTCTGATTGCCTGATTGGAGTTGAGAAGGAATTTTTTCCCTAAAGTGGGGAAAATTGGCTTCTACCTCACAGGTTTTTTTTGCCTTCCTCTGGATCAACTTGTAGGAAAACAGGCTGAACTGGATGGACAGATGTCTTTTTCGGCCTTATAAACTATGTTACTATGTTATATCCGCAGAAGAACTTGCAGATGTGATTAAGAACCTCCCTGTGGGTAAATCCCCAGGCTCCGGCGGGTTCACTGACCTTTGGTACCGAACTTTCTCCACATCTCCTGGCCCTCTATAATTAATTTCTTCAGGGCTCCCCAATCCCACCTACAATGCTATCCTCCCATATTGTGGTAATCCCCAAACCAGGTAAGGACCCCCAAGAATGCACAAGTTACAGACCAATCTCCTTACTAAACGCTGACTTGAAGATTTTCACCCGCATTCTTACAGCTCATGGGTTTCATCCCATATCGTCAGGGAGGAGATAACACCCTTAAGGTCCTCAACCTAATTGATCTGGCCAATCGCACTGCTACACCGGCTGTAATATTGAGCCTTGATGCAGAAAAGGCCTTTGACCGCATTGACTGGTCTTTTTTATTTGAGACCCTCCGGGTGTTTGGTATCTCAGGGCCTTATTTCCAAGCTGTTCGTAGCCTTTACTCTGCTCCCTCTGCCTTAGTTAAGCTCCCCTTCTGCTCTTCCACATCATTTAACATTTCTAAAGGCACACACCAGGGATGCCCACTCTCACCGCTAATCTTTGCCCTCTGCATAGAACCCCTTGCTGCCCACATTAGACTAAATCCAGATATTCAAGGCCTAAACGTATGTGACAAAGATTTTAAAATATCCCTATATGCGGACGACATCCTCCTCACACTAGCAAACCCCCATATCACGTTGCCTAACCTACATGCAGCCCTTACGCAATATGGTGCCCTTTCAGGATATAAAATCAATACCTCCAAAACGAAAGCTTTGCCCATTCTTATACCCGCCATAGACCTTCAAAGATTAAAAAGCAATTACCTATACCGATGGACAGACGATGCACTGAAATACCTAGGGGTCTTCATAACCCCCATTTACTCCTCCATATACTCAAAAAACTCCCCCCCCCCCCCTTTCGGGAACTGAAATCTCTCCTTAACAAATGGAAGCCTCTATTCATATCCCTGCTAGGTCGGATAGCGGCAGTAAAAATGTCACTGCTCCCAAAACTGCTATATTATTTTGAGACGCTATATTATTTTGAGTCCGTGTTCCCTTGTCGGAACTCAAGCTCCTACAACAGGCTATTCTTGATTTCATATGGCAAGGCAAGCGGCATCGCATACCCTGCAAAGTCATGCTTACTACCGCAGACAGAGGCAGTCTTTCAGTCCCTAATGTGCTGCACTATTAATGGGCCACACACTTTGCATCTGTGCATCTGAATACCCTGTTGTGGCACCAGACCCCGGTGTCATCCCATTCCCCCTTACTAAGTCCATTGACATTTTGATGGATATTATGTCTTTTCCATGCATATTTTTCATGTTTACCTTTATTGTACTATAATGAAAATAAGTGTACTTTTTTACCAATAAAATACACAGTTTAAAAAAAAAAAAGACCACCACACTGAACAGCTCTCAGTACACGGGAGAAGGAAGGCCTTCTCTGTTTAATGGGCCCTTTACACAGGCCAACAATTGAAACGATCATCGCTATAGAGCATTACTAGTAATGCTCATTAGCGATGATCTTGCGGTGTAAATGTACAGCCGATAATTGTATCTTTTGTACATATAAATGTATAAATTACAAGTTTTACTTACTCTTTTCCCACAAAACTATCTATCGATCTGCTCTGCTCGTCCTGCTCTATAACATGCACTGCATTTCGTGGTTACAGGTCTGGCTATGATCAGATTTGACCCCTTAAACACTGTGATTCAGTGGCAACCAAGGACATACTTCCCAACCTCCTGAGAATGCAGAGACAGTTGGTTGCAATGGTGAAGCAGGGAGCTGTCAGCACTTTTCTTGACCACTGAACTGCTGGAGCTCCCCAGCAGGTGCAATGCAGTCACACATTATGCAGCTGGTCTGTGTAGGAGCCCCAGGCCTTCTCGCTCCTCCTCCATAAATGACCCAAGGAGTGCAGGTCACCACAGTGGCCTGTCATTGTAAGTTGATATCAGTGCAGAGGGGCCAAGGAGTCACACAGACCGAATCCAGGGGCGGGGAGCAGGTGAGTATCATCACCACCGCGGGTCTGCCACATCTGGGGGTCTGATTTAGCCTCGGAAAACCCCTTTAATGAGTATCTATAGAAGAGTGAAAAAATAGAACTAAAAACCAAATCATAAAACTGTAATGAACATTCATTTTGTACACAGCTATTTGCAAAGGGTTCTCATTCAGAAAATTTCAGCAAATGAAATCAAATAATCAAGTAATGTATGTTGAATGTTTCTGTACTACAAGCTGAGTAAATACTTTTTTTAGTGTTATTAAACTGAGTATTTTACAAGACTTTTGTTTTTTTTTTATTTTGTCACAATAATATGAAGAAACCTGTGAGAAAAACAAAAGAAACAAATACAACTGACAACTTTTCACTATAAACTTTAAAATAACATCTCACTGCCATAAAAAGGGATAACAAAGGTGCTAAAAAGAACAGGCCTTAAAGGGGTTCTATCATCACAGACGAAAGTGGCATGTCGCTAGGATATACCGCCATTGTCAGGTGCGGGTGCCCTGAAAGTGGTGGAGAGCGCACTACGCATTTATAGCCGCCCTCCATTCATTTTTTATGGGGCCATTGAAAATAGCCGAACGCTAGCTATTTTCGTCGGGCCCATAGAAGTGAATGGGAGCGGTGGCTGGTCCCATTCAATTCTATGGGGAGAGCACTTAGTGGTGGCCGGACCAGAGTCCTCCAGCCACTACCTTGTGGGGCTCCATTCTCAGCTGTGGGACCAACACCTATAAGACAATGGGGGCATATCCTAGCGATATGCCCCCATTGTCTGCCATGAGGCAACCCCTTTAAATTTCAGACCTAATGTATTAACCCCAGATACCGGAAGACAGGGCTACTACAGAGAGGTATAGGGATGGCATATGATGGACAGATATGTGCAAGGCATACAAAGGGAGGGGGGGGATGCTAAATAAGTTGATAGCCAGGCTTGAGAACTGGCAAGTGGGTTCACATGCTAGTATGGGAATGGACTTTGTAAGCCCTAGACTCAGTTCTTAAAAATGATCTGATAAAGAATAAATGTGGCTGACTCTTTCCTGCCTGCAGACCAGATGATGACTCGAGCGGTGTGTCAGCCCACAACGTCTTCACAGTTCTGGCCATCATATGCAGTGTACACAGGCAGGAAATGGGAACATACAAGTCAACGTTGTAAGAACACAAAGTGGGCCATCACTTCCTTAATGCATACATTACTGTGAAAGTGACTAAGCAGGTCAGGAGATGTACAAGAAGCTAAGAAAACAATCCAGTAGTGGCCACATTGCAGCCTGCTAGCTTTTGTTGCCTTTCATGTTAATACGTCAATGACATGAAGAGAATCCTCATTGAATATTTGCTAACAGCAATTAAATGATTACATTTTATGAAGTGTATGATCAGCATGAATCACATGAGTACAGCAATATCTCACATTACATCAACATCTGACCTCATTTTCACTTTCTACCACTCCCACTGCCTGAAAAAAACCTGAACCTCATGAGGCAGCAGGACAAGCTCCAGACATGTTGTAATTGCTTATTGCACTAGAGATTAAAATAATAACATTAACGAACAACTCTGAGTTTTCCTCATTCTTAAAAAGTCCTATATAGCAGATCTGCTTAAGTATATAATGGTATGAGGAAGGTTACAGATACACCAGGTAAGATTTACTAATATTGGTGCAACATATGTGAATACATGCCAACCATCCTGAATCAATAAGGATAGTCTCCTCTTCTGGCCGCTGTTCTGGGAAAGCTGTTACATGTCCTGATTTTACACGTATCTGCATACTCGGGACTAATATATAGTTGAATATCATGGTGGAGCAGGGAACTGTCCTCTTGCTCCCCATCAGACCACCAAATGAAGTCACTTTGCCCTCAGCAGATTGGCACACACTAGTGCAATGCAGTTGTCACAGGCAGTTGGTGTGGAACCACTGTGCTAATCAACCCGTTTGACTTTGGCCTAGACCCAAGGGAATAATACTGCCAATTCCCTGGTTTTCACCTTTTAACCTCATGCAGGAATCTGGTCTTCGCTGCATGGGAGCCACCAGGCCATTACCTCTTGAAATAGTCCTAGTGTGGTTGGCAGCTGGCAGTACTCATAGAAGGAATACATGAAATAAGGTAAATGGGCTAAGGTCTGGAGAGGTAGCAGAGGGTGAGAGTCAGTAAACAGGCAGAGGTCGGTACACAGGCAGACAAACAGAACAGCATACCTTCCCTGGTTATTAGCAAGCTAGAAAATCAAAAGACAAGGTACCATCCCCTAGGAAAAGGTGCCTTAAATAATCCTAAGTGTCTGGGGCAAACTAGAATACAAGTGCTGACCCATTAAGGGCCCTGCAGGAGGTTCTAATGGGAAAGCGCAGGCTGCAGCATGCAGTGGGACAAGCATCGGTTGGTGCCGGCTTTCAGGCTGAGGAAGGTATGCACGCCTGGACCGCCAGCTATGCAATAAATGGTAATGGTGAGTAATGTGGTGCACTGATGTGGTGTAACAGTAACCCCTCCTACACCCTCTCCTTTTTTAACTGGACTTTTGCAGAAACCTCTTCCAAACAACAAGGGCATCAATGTTCTCTCCAGGCTCCCAGGGTCTCTTCTCAAGACCAGTCCTTCCAGTTCACCAGGAAAAAGGTGACCCACTTCATGTCCAAGATGTCTTTCTCTTCATACACCTCTTCAGAACTGACCGGGGAGATAGCAGGAGGTGAACCTCTAGTGACTGAAAATTTGTAACTGACCTGGTCCAGTTCCTAAATCTCTTCAGTGGGACAAAGGAAACAAGGTGCTAGCTTGTATGAGAGTACTCTGAGTCTGATGTTCTCAGAGAAAAGCCCGACTTTGGCACCAGGAGAGAAATGAACCAGAGACCTGTGTCTTCAGACACCAATCTTTTTCATCTGAACAGTGGTCTTCAGTGTTCTCCTGCCAAATCTGAAAAACTAAACTTCAACTGAGGAATCAGCTGCAGGCACCCCAGAAGAAACAGACACAGGAAGAGGACTCTAAGTTGGTGACCATACAAAATGAGAAAAGGATACTTGCCCATAGATTCAGCTGTGTGGTTATTATAAGAAAACTAAGCCTATGGGAGTAAAAAGCCCACCTATCCTGATGTACATTGGTAAAGTGGCACAAGTAGTCCATTGGTTTGTGGATGCTAAGCAAAAAAAAAGTCCAGTTTGACATCCTGTAGATTGCAGACTGCTCTCTAAAAGTAAACCGAACTCCTCTATAAGACAGGATAGCAATGACCCCTGGTTAGGACCTGCTTTCTTTTGGCTACAGGAGAGAATGATTTACTAGTTGGGATCTCTTTCAATCGGACAGGAGCAACTGTCAATATTTTGGGAGGATCAATGATGTGTTTCAGGTCAACTGGATCAAAGGACTGGGACAAGGAAACCACCTTAATGTTCTTGTCTGCAGAATGGAAATATAGCAAGTAATCAAAACAAGCAAAAAACAAACATCATCGAGTCTGACGAGGATGGAGCCATTGATTGGAGATGAGTCAAGTTTTTATCGTCAGTGTAAACAATAACTGGATAATTAGCAACCTCCAGAAAATAATGCCACTCTTCCAAGACCAGCAGAGCTGGATTTATACTGCCTGATTGTCACGCAAATTATTGGGGATGAGCTTTCGTTCCCGATAATCTGCCTGTGTAAAGGTGCCTCTGATCATCGGGTGAAACAATCTTTCATTTGGACACTTAAACTATAACTTCTGGGCAGCAGAAGACCGTGCTGTCTAATCAGCACCCTGCCCAGAAAAAGTGAATCTGTATGAGGATCAGTAGCCATCCCCAGTCAGTGGAGGGGATTGATGCATGTAAATGCAGTGTAACTGTCTTCGATATAGTAATTTCTCTCTGCTGCAAAGAATGCCTTGGAAAAGTAGCCACATGTGATCATCTTGCCAGAAGTAGTTTTTTGAGTTCCAGCTCCCACAGAGGATGCAAGACGGATTTAGCCTTAGATGTTCACACCCAGGCATTCATTGCGTTGTGGGTTAGAGCAGAGATAGGTGAAGTCAAGGTGGAGAAGTGGAAAAGGAACTGCCAGTAGTAGTTTGCAATGTCCAGAAAACATTGGATTGCACGTAGGCCTGTAGGTCGTGACTATTTTACCACTACAGACAACTTCTCAGAGTCCATTTATAAACCTTGTTCAGATATTATATAGCCTAGGAATCCAGACGAAAAAAAAATGCTGACTGGTTTGGAACTATCTGGGAATAGCAATTTTATAAGCAGATTGAAACAGCGAGCTTGCAACTGTGTTTTTCATCTAAAGTGTGTTTTGTCTTAAGTGTGTGTATTAAGTGTGTGTCTTTAGATTAAATGACTTTGGCTTTATGGATTTTAGGAGGGAACTGCATTTATTAATTATAAATTTACCTAGTTTAGTTTTTTTCTGCTGTAATTCCCATTAGAAAGTATGTGCTCCATAATTGGTAATGCAGTTCAGTGTGCATTTGTGCAATGGATGCCTATTGCTGTGCAAAATTTGAGGAAAGTGCATGTTTGGAAGCCTGTATCTAAATGAGTGAATTGCAACCAGGGCTGTGGAGTCGGTAAGCCAAAGCCCCGACTCCGACTCCTCAATTTCCCCTGACTCCGACTCCTGACTCCCGACTCCGACTCCCTCATACATGTAGATAGTTTAAGTGATAACTTTAAACAAATTTGCATAAAATCAATAGTACAGATAAGTCATGACAAAAACAGTTTGTAATCTATCAGGCTTCTCTGGGTACAGCTCACTAAGGGCCTGATCAGAGGCGTAGCTAGAGGTTCAGCACATGGGGGGGCATAAACATACTTGAGTGGGCCCCCCACTTATTGGCTTCCCAAACGCACGTTTCCAACTTCACAGGCACACACTACTAGTTGTGGTTATAATACTGTATTAGCAAGATGACTATATAAACTGCTAGATCATCTATGCTGTTAAGTACAGTACAATAGACTTTCTACATACCCGACTCTAAATGCTCTACCACATAATGCAGTAAAATATAGGATTAATAGGAGTAAAAAAAGGGGACTCCTATGTTAAAGGAAATCTGTCCCCAGCTTTTACATCACTAAACTAACAGTCCCTTGCCCCCATCAGACCTCAGATCGGCTTAATGTGCCCCTATCAGACCTCAGATCAGCGTATTGTGCCCCCATCAGACCTCAGATCAGCAGAATGTGCCCCCATCAGACCTCAGATCAGCAAAATGTGCCCCCATCAGACCTCAGATCAGCAGAATGTGCCCCCATCAGACCTCAGATCAGCAGAATGTACCCCCATCAGACCTCAGATCAGCAGAATGTGCCCCCATCAGACCTCAGATCAGCAGAATGTGCTCCCATCAGACCTCAGATCGGCTTAATCTGCCCCCATCAGACCTCAGATAGGCTTAATGTGCCCCCATCAGACCTCAGATAGGCTTAATGTGCCCCCATCAGACCTTAGATCGGCTTAATGTGCCCCATCAGACCTCAGATCAGCAGAATGTTCCCCCATCAGACCTCAGATCAGCGTATTGTGCCCCCATCAGACCTCAGATCGGCTTAATGTGCCCCCATCAGACCTCAGATCAGCAGAATGTTCCCCCATCAGACCTCAGATCAGCAGAATGCACCCCCATCAGACCTCAGATCAGCAGAATGCACCCCCATCAGACCTCAGATCAGCAGAATGCACCCCCATCAGACCTCAGATCATCAGAATGTACCCCCATCAGACCTCAGATCATCAGATGTGCCCCCATCAGACCTCAGATCATCAGAATGTGCCCCCATCAGACCTCAGATCGGCTTAATGTGCCCCCATCAGACTCCATAATGGAAGCGCTCACTTGTATTTGCCTGATTGTACTAAGGCCATCCCTGCTGGGCCCCCCCAGAGGTATTGGGCCTGGAGCATCGCCTCCCCTGCCCCCCCCCCTTCCCAGTAGCTACGCCTCTGGGCCTGATGAATGAAAACTGTCTAGGTCTAAGACTTTTTTTGTTGCCCATAGCAACCAATCAGAGCTCCCCTTTCATTTCTCCAGAGCACTATATGAAATGAAAGGGGAGCTCTGATGAGCACCTAGACAGTTTTCATACATAAGGCTCTAGGTGTTTTACATCAGCAGATAGAAGCCATGAGAGCAGCTAACCTCTCCAAACATGAGCTCAGAGGAAACATAAAGCATACAGAGAGAACATGCACTGGACATAAAGGGCAGCACACAGTCATCTCAACTAAAAGCCTAAATCCTGAGATCAGGAATAGAACAAACATTTATAGGACATTTCATCATTTTCACAAATTCTTATAAAAATACATTCAGCACTTATTGCACTGAACTAAATGTACTAATTCATTATATATTTTAGGAGTCGTTTTATACCGACTCCGACTCCACCAAAATGGTGACCGACTCCGACTCCACGACTCCGACTCCACAGCCCTGATTGCAACACTGAGATATCGTGACAATATAGGAAGTAGTTTGCTGCTCACTGCATGGACACTCGATGGGCTAGATTTGAGTGAGAATAGTAGTATGGAGAAAAAAAACTGAGGTAGCTAGCTGGGTAAAACATAGAAGTTAGGTAGAGGGAATAGTGCCAGGGAGGCTAGCCTTGGTCTGACACACCCGAAAATTAGTAGATGAGGAGGATGTCAGACCAGTCATAGCACTGCTGCAGCAAGACACTTCCCCTGCCATTCAGGGGAATTTCAGCTCCAGAAGGACGGGAGCAGGAATGCAGGGCAGGCCAGACAGTTGCAGGTGGTGGAACATTCAATATTTAGGGGTACAGATAGGTCGATCTGTCACAAAGACTGGGATTGTCGAAGAGGGTGACCTGGTCATAGTTCACATTGGCAAGTTAGAGATGGGTGGAGGGTCCATAAAAATTATTTCAGGGACTTAGGTCACAAGATCAGGGCAAAGACCTCAAATGTAGTATTTTCTGAAATACTACCTATACCACGAGCCACACCAGAAAAGCAATGGAAGATTAGGGAGGTAAACAAATGGCTAAAGAATTGGTAAAGAAAGGAGGGGTTTGGGTTCCCGGAGAACTGGCTGATTTCTGTGTCGGCTACAGGCTCTGCCATAGGGATGAGTTGCATCTCAATGGGGAAAGTGCAGGTGTTTTTGTGGAGAAGATGGCTAGATGGTTGGAGAAATATTTTAACTGGGACGAAGTAATTACATTATAGGATGTGAAGACAGTGCCGATAGTGACCTAGAGCATCTTAATGGAATGGAGGGAGTGATTAGAACAACTCATAAGGAAAGGTGCAGGGTAAAAAATATCCAAAAACTTCTTAATTGTATGTACACTAATGCCAGAAGCCTGACTAATGAAATTGGTGAACTGGAATTAGTAATGCCAGAGGAGGACTATGACATAGTGGGAATAACTGAGACATGGCTGGATGATAGCTATGACTGGGCAGTTAACGTACAGGGTTACAGTCTGTTTAGAAAGGATCATCAAAACTGGAGAGGGGGAGGGGTCTGCCTTTATGTAAAGTCCTGTCTAAAGCCCACACTCCGGGAAGATATAAGTGAGGGACATGAAGATGTGGAGTCACTGTGAGTAGAAATACATGGAGGAAAAAAAATAATAAAGTACAGATAGGAGTTTATTAAAAACCACCTAATATACCAGAGTCCACAGAAAATCTACTACTAAACGAAATAGACAAGGTGGCAAATCATAATGAGGTTGTTATTATGGGGGACTTCAACTACCCAGATATAGATAGGGAAATTGAACCCTAAGGATCTCTTAAAGGAAACCGGTGCTTGTCAATAACTAAAGACAATTACCTTTCTCAACTGGTACAAGGCTCCAATTTGCAGGATGGCCAAACTGGACTTAGTACTAACCAATATATGTATTATATGATTATGTATTGTTATATGTATTATACAGTATAATATATTTGACCATAGTATAATAAACTTTACATTTTCATTTAAAAGAGTGTTTTTTCAGGAAGGCACAAAAACTCTGAATGTCTGAAAAACAAAATTTGACCAGTTTAGAGAGTCTAACAGCCTCATCACTGGGAAAATGTCCTAAAAATAAAAACACAGCCAAAAAATTGGATATTTTTAAAGGGATCCTTAACTCTCATTATGAGAAATGCATATCTTATGGGAATAAAACGGTAAGGAATAAGAAAAAAAGCAATGTTAATAAACAGAAATGTAAAGGGGGCAATAGATTACGAAAAGAAAGCATTTAAGCAGTAAGGTAGTGAAGAAGTACTAAAAAACTATAAGGAAAAAATACAGTATTTAAAAGACATACAGTATAATGTCAGCCAAGCTGGAGACATAGAGGTTTATTGCCAAAGAGAGTAAAACTCACCCTAAAATGTTCTTCAATTATATAAATGGCAAAAAGCTTAAATCTGAAAGTATTGGTCCATTAAAGAGTAATGAGAGAGGAGTAGCAGAGAGTGATGAGGAAAAAGCAAATTTTTTCTTCACTGTATTCACTGAGGAAAATGAAATGTCAGATGAAATGCAGAGTGTTAAAAAAAAACTCCTCCTTTAACGTGGCCTGTCCTACACAGGAAGAAGTACAATGGTGACTTAATAAGATTAAAATAGACATAAGACAGATGACATACACCCCCGTATCCAAAGAGAATAAAGTAATGTCCTAGACAGAACCTTATTTCTGATATTTAGGGACACTATAATGAGTATAAATAAGATTGGCGCTTATTAAATGTGGTGCCAATATTCAAAAAGGGGTCAAAAACAGAGCCTGTAACCTATAGGCCGGTAAGTCTAACATCTGTTGGGAGTAAACTGTATAAAAGTTTTCTCTGACTTGATATCCTGGATTATCTCAATAAAAATAAGTGTATAACACCGTAGCAGCATGGGTTTATGAGTGATAGGTTCTGTCAAACTAATCTAATCCTTTTCTATGAAGTTCCAGACTGGATCGAGATGAGTCAATAAATGTCATATATCTTGACTTCTCTAAAGCATTTGATGCTGTGTCACATAAAAGGTTAATACATAAAATGAGAACGCTTGGACTGCGGAGGAAGTGTGTGCATGGGTAAGTAATTGGTTCAGTGGGTACTAACAGTACATACTCTGATTGGGTCACCATCACTAGTTGGTTACCTTAGGGGTCAGTATTGGGCCCTATTCTTGTCAATATACCCTCCCTGCAGCACCCGTTGTTTCCCTCCCTATAAGCCCCAGCAAGTAAGTAAGCTAGGGACCGCTGTCCAGTTGAGCACCGTCAGTTAGGACAGACTGTGAAAGTAGGTAGGGACAGTGGTGTGGGTTTGAGCTCAGGGCTGCACTATTCTCTACCTGTACCATGACAATTTCTTGTGGTTTTGGGTGTGTTTTTTGTATGTTTTTATGCAGTTTTTGTAGCAGATTTTTGTATAGATTTTCTGTATATGTTAACAACCCCATTGAAGTCTAAGGGGAAAACCACGCTACATAAGGTGTGGAATCACACAAACAATTGATATGCTACAGATTTAAAAACAGGTCAATTTTCGCACTGAAGAAAACAGCAAAGTGTAAATAAGATTTGTATATATATATCTTTATGCACTGAAAATCCATAATCCAGATCGTGTGCATTTGGCCTTACTGTAAGAGCAGTGAGACTATAAAACTCTTCCAGAGGAGGTAGTGATGGTGAACTCACTAAAAAAGTTCAAGAGGGGCCTGGATATATTTCTGGAGTCAGTGGAGTGTAATAGTATTACAGGTTATTGCAGGAATAATAACTTCATAAATTCATTTCTACTGTAAAAAACATTTCCCGAACTCGGGTTCGGTTCCAAGATACTAACTAGTAAGAACTTCGGCTCATTGGAGCCAATACATTCTAATACCATACGGAGCTCCTGCTCCGTAGAGTAGTAGAACAAAGTTTTATGCGAATCGACTTTGGATGTTTTATTGAAAATGAATGGGTCCGCACCTGTTCTGCAAATTTGCGGAATGGATGCAGACCCATTTTGAGGACATGTGAATGGGGTTATCTCGCATGGCCTTGCAGATTCTAGAACTTCTCAAGATGTCTGTTCTCCTACTCTCAAAATTACTTTGGTATTCTTTTGGACTTCTCCAAAGCATTTGACACTGTACCGCATAAAAGGTTAGTATATAAAATGAGAATGCTTGGCCTGGGAGAAAATGTCTGTATGTGGGTAAGTAACTGGCTCAGTGATAGAAAACAGAGGGTGGTTATTAACAGCACATACTCAGATTGGGTAACTGTCACTAGTGGAGTACCACAGGGGTCAGTTTTGGGCCCTATTATCTTCAATATATTTATTAATGATCTTGTAGAAGGCTTGCACAGTAAAATATACATTTTTTCAGATGACACCAAATTGTGTAAAGTAAATTAACACAGAAGAGGATGGTATACTTCTATAGATACATCTGGATAGATTGGAGGCTTGGGCAGAGAAGTGGCAGATGAGGTTTAACACTGACAAATGTAAGGTTATGCACATGGTAAGGAATAATGCAAGTCACCAGTACATACTAAATGGTAAAACACTTGGTAAGGCTAGTTTCACACGAACGTTGTGTTTTGCGGTCCACAAATTGCGGATATGCAAAAAAAAACGGATGTCGTCCGTATGGCATCCGTTTTTTTTTGCGGATCCATTGTAACAATGCCTATCCTTGTCCGCAAAACGGACAAGAATAGGACATGTTCTATTTTTTTTGTGGGCTACAGAATGGACATACGGATGCGGACAGCGCACAGTATGCTGTCAGTATTTTTTGCGGACCCATAGAAATGAATGGTTCCGCATCTTATCAGCAAAATATGCGGATTGGAGCCCGCAAAAAATACTGTCGTGTGAAAGAGGCCTAACACTGACATGGAAAAGGACCTAGGAATTTTAGTGAACAGCAAACTAAGCTGCAGAAACCAGTGTCAGACAGCTGCTGCCAAGGCCAATAAGATAATGGGTTGCATCAAAAGAGGCATAGATGCCCGTAATAAGAACATAGTCCTGCCACTTTACAAATCACTAGTCAGACCACACATGGAGTATTGTGTACAGTTCTGGGCTCCTGTGAACAAGGCAGACATAGCAGAGCTGGAGAGGGTTCAGAGGAGGACAACTAAAGTAATAACTGGAATGGGTGCACTACAGTACCCAGAAAGATTATCAAAATTAGGGTTATTCACTTTAGAAAAAAGACGACTGAGGGGAGATCTAATAATTATGTATAAATATATCAGAGGTCAGTACAGAGATCTCTCCCATCATCTATTTATCCCGAGGACTGTGGCGAGGGGACATCCTCTGCGTCTGGAGGAAAGAAGGTTTGTACACCTGGTCAATGTCTTATAGGAGTTTTCCTGCGTTTTCACGCACCTGGAGAAACCATGAGAGTGTTTCAAAACCAACAATTGTGTTAAGACGTATTGTCTTATTGTTTTCAGTGGCCTTTGTTACTAGGTCAATGTTTTATGTAATGCTTTTGTACCAACTCTATGCTTCCTATGATTGCTTGGTTTACATTCTTATGTAAAATCTTAATAAAAAGATTTTTGACAAAAGAAGGTTTGTACACAAACATAGAAGAGGATTCTTTACTGTAAGAGCAGTGAGACTATGGAACTCTCTGCCTGAGGAGGTGGTGATGGTAAGTTTACTAAAAGAGGTCAAGAGAGGTCTGGATGTATTTTTGGAGGGTAATAATATTACAGGTTATAGTTACTAGAGATGGGTCGTTGATCCAGGGAGTTATTCTGATTGCCTGATTGGAGTCGGGAAGGAATTTTTTCCCCTAAAGTGAGGAACATTGGCTTCTACCTCACAGGGGTTTTTTGCCTTCCTCTGGATCAACTTGTAGGAAAACAGGCCGAACTGGATGGACAGATGTCTTTTTTCGGCCTTGGAAAATATGTTACTATGTAAACTGAAATATCAGAGATGGTAGTTCTCTGAAACTTGAAGTCTTGTCTGCAGGGCTTCTATCATACACGTCTGTCTTGCAGCTCTCCTCAGGGGGCATACCTGGGTCTATCACCCTGACAACCCTTAATGTGAATGATAGGTTGACCAAATAGTTGCTACTACGCTTGCCGTAGGACTTATATAACATAGGAAAAACAAGTATTTAACGATAAATCACATTGCTCTAAATAATAGTAGAATAGTAGAATAAGTGTTGTTAATAATAGTTAACCCTTTGCAGTGCACACTGGGGTACTCCAAAGCTGCAGTGAAAAACATTCTGGACAGCTGTGTCATGCAAACATAATGGAGAGGACTCCTGTGTGCACAGCAGTTCTGATAATGTACTTCACTGCAGCTTTAAATACTGAAAGTGTGGGAGGCAGTAGAGAAATAAAAAATAGTGATATGGATCTGGAGATTTGTAGTACTACTTATATATTATGGCAGATAATGGTCCAAGATTGTGGTGACATATTCCGTTTAACTTTTTCAGCCCCAGAGGTTTTTGTGTTTATGTTTTTCACTCTGCCTTTCATAACTTTTTTATTTTTCCGTTCACATAGCCGTATGAGGGCTTGTTTTTTGTGGGACAAGTTGCACTAATTCCAACATTTAATATTGCATATGATATAGTAAGGAGCTGGAAAAAAATCCAAATGAGGTGAAATAGGTAAAAACATGCAATTCTGCAGTTTTATGGGTTTTGTTTTTACAACGTTCCCTATACGGTAAAACTGACCAGTTACTTTCATTCTCCAGGTCAGTACGATTATGGCTATAATGTTTATACTGCAAAAAAAAATTAAAAATTATTTTTTCTTTTCGTCGCCATATTCTGACCCCTATGACTTTTTTGTAGTTATGTGTATGGAACTGTGTGAAGGCTTATTTATTGTGGGACGATCTGTACTTTTCATTGATACCATTCTGGGGTGTATACAGCTTGATCACTTTTTAATTTTCGGTGGGAGGAGAAGCCAGGCGCCGGGTGGAATCGTCCTATGTGTGCGCCGTCCTGCTCCTCCTGTGCTGTGGAGACCTGCCGGGAGCATGTAAGTATGTATGTGTATATGTCTGTGTATGTCTGTATGTGTGTATGTATGTGTGTGTGCAGGTGACGGATCCGTCATGAACTCCATTGAAAGTCAATGGAGGACGGATCCGTTCACCATTGTGTCACACCAAACGGATCCGTCCCCATTGACTTTCATTGGGGGGTCATGACGGATCCGTCTTGGTGTGGATGGGAGCATGCTGCGGTTTGCTCTCCGGTCTGAAGACGGAATGGAATGCTTTCAGGAGCATTCTGTTGTCTTCAGTTCAGTTTTGTCCCCATTGACAATGAATGGGGACAAAACTGAAGCGTTTTATTCCGGTATTGAGCCCCTATGACGGAGCTCAATACCAGAATTATAAAACGCAAGTGTGAAAGTAGACTAAGCCTAATAGGCTCCACTTCTTGGTCTGTACAGATCACTTTACTGCAGTCATCTGCTCATTATAGGCAGGATTAAAATGACAGATAGCAGCTCCCTCTGTGTGTAGATATAACAGGACCCACCACTCACAATGGTGATTGTCAAAGCTTATACTGGAATGCAATGCGGTGGTGACAGCAGCATGTTATAGAGCAGGAGGAGCTGAGCTGATTGATATTTTTCTGTAGGAAAAGATTAGGTAAAACCTGTAATTTATACATTTATATCTCTACTTTTTTCACCTCCTGCGAACAGCTATAGGTACACGAGGGAGGTGTTATCGGTGATTGATAGCATTGTGTATATAATTGTACATGGAGAGATAGTTGTCAGTCACCTCCGTCCTGTACCGATAGCTCTTCACAGGACTGCACATATAAAGTTTTACTGAATTTAAAATATATACCAATCTGCTCAGCTTCTCCTGCTCCATAACAAGGTGCTTGCAGATTGCATTGAATTATTTGGCGACAGGTCCTCTTTATCTTCCCCTCTTGGCCGCTGCACAGGTCACAGAGCATGTCTAGAAAGCTCTCCCATAGAAGTCAATGAGGTCCTCCTTGTCCATTGAATCTATGGCCCATGTGGCAGCTCAAGATGGCCACCCCCGTAATCATGTTAAAGAAGAACTCCTGCAAAAATTTGTATTCTCTGACCTGTTAGAAAGGTGCATGATATAATCTGTAGTGAATGTAATCTTCTCATCAGTGATTGTAATTCTGCGTTATCCACTCTCTTCTTATTGTAGCTGGGTCATGTGACCAACTCCCTGACCTCCAACTGACCCAGGAAAGGAAACAAGTCACTTCTCTATTCATTCCTATGAGACTGAAAGTGAGGCTTCCAAAGGAATGCATAGAGAATTAGACTTCCTGTCTACACATAAGGTGCTGTGTGAGTTGGTACAGTGGCGTAGCTATAGGGATCGCAGCAGTCGCAGTTGCGACTAGGCCCCCCTTGACACTTGCAGGGCCTCACCGCCAATTAGGCAAGGTGCGGTGCGGCCCTGGTCACAGTTATTAGGCAACGGCGGCGGCGGGGCAGAGGGAGATAAGCGCTTCCACTTCCTCAGGACAGCGATACAGATGCCTGTGCTTCGGGGCAGGGGAGGGAGAGGCGTCTCCCTTCCCCATTCATCTGATAGGCTGCAGGCCTGAGTCGTATAGCGCGGTACACATGTTGGAAGAGGCCTGCATCGCATCGCTGATGGATGTAAGTGTTTATTTTTTTTTTGTGTGATGCAAACGGACCAGAGCTCCTCTTAATGGGGGCACTGAGGGCATTTCTTATTGGTACATGGGGGCACTGGGGCCTTTCTTACTGGCAGATGGGGGCATGTTTTTACTGGCATATGGGGGCATTTCTTATTGACACATGGGGCACTGGGGGCCTTTCTTACTGGCATATGGGGGCACTGGGGGCATTTTTTTTTACTGGCAAATGGGGGCACTAGGGGCATTTTTTTACTGGCACGTGGGGCACTGGGGGCATTTTTTTACTGGCACATGGAGGCACTGGGGGCATTTCTTATTGGCACATGGGGGCATTTCTCTTACTGGCACATGGGGGCACTGGGGGCATTTTTTTTACTGGCACATGGGGACACTGGGGGCATTTCTTGGCACATGGGGGCACTGGGGGCATTTCTTGGCATACGGGGGCATTTCTTGGCACATGGGGGCACTAGGGGCATTTCTTACTGGCACATGGGGTCATTTCTTACTGGCACATGGGGCATTTCTTACTGGCACATGGGGGCACTTGAGGCATTTCTTATTGGCACATGATTTGGGGGGCATCTATGGAGGTGGGACACTTTTTACTGGCACATTATTGGGGGGTAATTTTGGGGGCACTTCTGGCACATTATTGGGGGCACTTCTTACTGGCACATTATTGGGGCACTATGGGGGCTCTTCTTACTGGCACTTTATTGGGGGGCACTATGGGGGCATCTACTGAGGCCACAAAGAAGGGGTATTTTATATGGGGGTCTCTGTATAGGGGCTTTTTATACTGGGACATATTATGGCGGGTACTATGGGGGCATCTACGGGGGGCACTATTTAGGGGTATTTTATACTGGCACATTATGGGGCACTATGGGGACATTAGCTCAACTGGGGGCATTAAAAGGTTTTTTTTTTTGCACTGGCACACATGAAGGGGCATTTTTGTACTGTCACATTATAAGGAGAATTATTACTATTGGGGTTCTCTGATTACTAGTATGGGCACTATGGAAGCATTATTACTTGTGGGGCACAGTGGGGACATTAATACTGTTGGGGGCACTATTACTAACAAGTGCACTCTGGCAGAGAATTATTAGTTGGGACTTTGGGGAGCACTATTACTGTGGGGCACTATTACTGTGGGGGGCACCCTGGCACAGTATCAGCGCAGTTATTTCTGGGGGACGTCATGTTTACAATATTATAGTCAGTCCCTGACTATTTGCTGGGCGCAGTTATTTTAGGACACTGTGTGCCAATAATTATTGAAGGGCACTATTTGTGTGGTACTAGTGGCACAGTACTGGGGGTGGTAGGATGATTTGTCCAGAAGACGGGAGGATGATGGAAAAGTAATAAACTTTCTCAACTGCAGAGATGAGAAATGGCTGAAAAATGGTGTCTGGTCTGAAAGGAGAAGATGAGGAAAGAGAACATCTACATCAGAGGAGAGGTCACTGGATGTAAGAGGTATGGGGCGCTGTATTAGGCTACATTCACACGAACATTGTGTTTTGCAGTCTGCAAATTGCGGATCTGCAAAAGAAACGGATGATGTTCCATATGGCATCAGTTTTTTTGCTGATCCGCTGTAACAATGCCTATCCTTGTCCCCAAAACGGACAAAAATAGGACATGTTCTATTTTTTTTGCGGGGCTACGGAACGGACATACAGATGCGGATAACACACAGTATGCTGTCCGCATTTTTTGCTGACCCATTGAAGTGAATGGGTCCGCATCTGAGCCGCAAAATATCGGATCGGAGGCCGCAAAAGCAACTGTGGTGTGAATGTAGCCTTACCCTGTATGTTCTGCAGTGATATACGTAATGTTAGGAGGGAAAAGATTAGGGTGAGAGTTTGGCATGGGGGGGGGGGCAATTTTTGACTTGGCCAGTAGAAAAGCTAGGTGCACCAGCGCTGAGGGAAGGGGGGGGGGGTCAAGCTGAACTCTTGCACCAGGGCCCATGAGCCTTTAGCTACACCCCTGAGTTGGTGGGTCTGATTCCTAGTCACATGACACAGATGAGAAGCAACTCAAAAATGGAGCCACTGGTAAGAAAATGACATTCACTACAGATTACATCATGTACATTTCTAGCAGGACATGGAATAATATTTTTGCGGGAGTTCTTCTTTAAGGAAACAGAATAAATATTCTACGATCAGAAAATAAAAACATTGGAAAAAAGCATATGTGTCGTTATCTGGTTTTAACTGGCAGATAAAATTTTCAGTGACACATTACCTTTAACTTTTTACCCTTTTAACCTGCGAGCTACACTTTTAGAAAAGGTGAGAGGGGGCAGGGCTTACACAGTCTGACAGGTTTACAATGACTCTCACTACTTTTCTGGCACAATTTGCACCTGAAATCTATGCCAGCTCTGGTGCACGGACCTGTCCAGATGCCCCAGAAATATTAAGGGGATTGTACCTCGCTCTCCAGCCATACACCAGTCTTGATAAATTCACCCCACTGCATGTTTAATGCATATTGCGCATTGTTTCCATTATCACCATGTGCTAGGCATGCAAATGTGTTAATGTGTAAATGTTACTACAGTCATACTGCTGCAGTCTTGATTTAAATTAACGAATTGTGTGCATTTACTCTGTAATTAGACCATCAGTAAATCAGGCACATTTCCTCATGTTTGCTATCAGTTTGTGTTTAATATGATAACATGAGCCAAATGTATGCATATGGAAACTGTGGAACAGTGAGGTCACACCAGATACGTGCCAGGATACGGATTTGTGCCTATTTCACCCAGGGCCTCTCTGAATGTGCAGCACATCATATATATATTGAACCATAAAAATTGTAAGCTATGTGCTACTTTCATGTATCTTCATTTGTTCTACTTAGGCCTTATTCGCACCTCCGTGATGACAGCAGTGACAAGATGGTCAGTGGTTCATCCGTTTTGGAACTGTGTGTCCATTTTTGCCCTCATCCGTATACCATGGAGACTGCACAACTGCATCTCCACTCATGGATACCATCCACCAAGTTACTGATATATACCAGGGCAGAACCTGCTTTCATCACTGAACACTACTTTTTGCTATTGATGGCTATATCAGAGTTTGCGGGAGGACTGGAGAGCACCTACTGCCATCATGCATAGTGTAAAGACACACAGGATCAACCCCAGGTGTCTTGGTGTGGGGTGCCATCAGCTACCATGGCCATTTCCAACTGGTATTCATGGAGGCAACATTGACCAGCCTTCAGTACGTCCAGGAGATTATGGAACCAGGATCTCCCATGGACAGCAGCTAACATGATATGCCCCCATTGTCTTATAGGTGCGGGTCCCAGCAGTGGGACCCGCACCTATATCCAGAACAGAGCCCTGCAAGGTGGTGGCTGGAGGCCTCCGCTCCCTTCATTTCTATGGAGCCGACGGAAATAGCCGAGCCAGTGCTCGGCTATTTTTACCGGCTCCATAGAAAATGAATGGGGGGCGGCTGTGCATGCGCAGTGCGCCCTCCTTCACTTCCGGGGCTCCGTTCTGGATATAGGTGCGGGTCCCAGTGGTGGGGCCTGAACCTATAAGACAATGGAGGTATATCCTAGTGATATGCCCCCATTGTCCATCATGAGACAAACCCTTTAATGTGACCCCTTTTAGCTACGCCCCTGTATAGGGGTATTTTATACTTGCACACATAATGGGGACATTAGCTTAACTGGGGGGAACTAAGGGGAAATTTTTTGTACTGGAACACAGAACGGAAGCATTTTTCAACTAGTGCACATTATTGGGGGCATTTTTGTACTGGTGCACATTATAAGGGACATTCTTTGTACTGGTGCTCATTTTAAGTGACCAATTTGCCTCCCGCAATAATACTGCTCCAAAGTCCAACCAATAGTAATAACTCTCTGCCAGAGTGCACTTAATAGTAATATTGCCCCTAGAGTGCCCCAACAATAATGTCCACACTGTGCCCCAGAAGTAATAATGTAGAAGTATTTGGGGGTATAATGTTTACACTATTAGGGTCAGGGGCACTATTTGCTGGTGCAATTATTTTAGGGCAGTGTGTGCCAATTATTATTGAAGGACACTATCTGTGTGGTACTAGTATTATCAGTGGGCTTACCTGTTTCTGCTGTATAGTATTATGGAGCACAGTATTGGGGGTGGGAGGATGGGGTGTTTAGAAGGTAGGCGGATGATGGAAAAGTAGGAACCTAAGATGTCTTTTTGTCAAACTACAGAGACAAGAGATGGGTGAAAAATCATCATGGTGGTCTGGTCTGAAAGGAGAAGAGGTCACTGGATGTAAGAGGTACGTGGCGCTGCATTCTGGATAGCACTGAATATAATGTGTATGCAAATATGTCTTTAGTGCTAGGTGCAAATGTGTATAAAATGTATATGGAGCAGGTAAATCTACTGTAAGTGAAGCCTAGGTGTCATTTATATACTGTATGGTGTATATTGTATATATGATTATGTGAGTGTAGTGTCTATATAGTCTGTTTATGTATGCATACCTCCCAACCATCCCAGATCTGGCATAACAACTGTGTGTGGGGCATAATGGAGACTAGGCAGGGTTGGGACATGTACAGATTGGCACTGGGCATCCGGTGGAGTTACAGTTGTGGGTCAGTGCTTTAAAAGACTTCTCAAGGCACGCTTCGCAATGGTTTGGCTCCTTAGGTTTTTTTTTAAAAGTTGGGTGCTATGTGTGTACTGTATATACGGTGTATTTATATATGTGTACCATATATATGGTGTATTTGTGGGTTGCATATATATGGTGTATGTATATGTAAACATGTGTCGTGACACCGTGTGTCCCCTGCATGCACCTATCACACATTAGGTGCATCTCCTAGCTGTCTGAGGTGGGAATACCCCTTTAGGTTTCCAAGTCTTTTCTCTTTTACCAGTAGGATCTTCTCCAAGAATAAGTGTGAGACATGACGGGTACAGTGTTGCTAATGGTTACAGCACCTCGCCCAGCACTGAAGGATGGCTGACAGGAAACCTCCTCCATTGTGTGACAGTCACATCGCCTCCCTCATGTCTTGAGAATATGTCTTCTCGGATCCCATGTAAGGTAACAGCTGCCCGCACAAGAGAGGGCACTGACCATACACATACAAAAAGGGACAGCTGGAATAAGGACTACCCGGGACAGCTGCCTGGGGAAGAGACAGCCCAGGAGGAGGGGGCGTCTCTTTAAGAGGCGGAGGAGAGGGAGGAACTGGGAGAGACGGGCAGAAACAAAGGAGAGAGAGACATACAGGAAGGAGAAGAGACGGCAGCTGGACACGGGGAGTAGTCCACGTGGGGGAGAGTCAGAGACTGTGCACGCCATGGAGGAGACCGCTGTCTGAGAAAGAGACTGCCAGACCCTGGAGAACTGCAGAAAAGATACTTCTAACCGAGACTCTTCATTGTGTTGTGAGTGACCCGGAGAGCCCACGTAATGGACTGGCGGAGGAAGTCTCAGTGAGTGTCTCTTATCCCGGTGACTGTCACTTTTCCGTTCTTTGCAGAAGTGCGGGCCTGCCTTTGTTTGCTCGGCTGTCACTGGACCTCTCTCACCCCTGTTCCCCGGAGCTGTCTCTTATTTCCATGGCCGCCCTCAGCAGCCCCGGCTCCGGCCCCCATCCCACGTCCCCCCGGGTCTACTTCCAATCCCCAGGAGAGACAGCCGAGGAGCCGGAGAGACGACACCCAGGCAAAGTGACAGTCAAGTATGACCGCAAGGAACTGAGGAAGAGACTGAGGCTGGAAGAGTGGATCCTGGAACAGCTGGTGGGGCTGTATGACTGCCAGGTGAGGGCAAATCCTGCCACCCCAAATGGGGGAGTGCCCCCTCTGCCCCCCCTCCCCCTGGCAGACACTTCCTAGTAATTAGATGAGCTAATCCCGGGCTGCGGAGTCAATGAGATTAGAACTGGCCCTATCCTAGGACAATGGGGGAGCTCAGCTGGCACACTGGGTGGGCATGGCTGCCTAATTAATATGCCCCCTGGCCTGGATGGTATTGGATGTGGCAGGGGGTGAGGCGGCGGCGCTCTGATGCCACCCTGAGCCCCAGGAACAGCTGAGGACACCTGTCATCGGCATGTGACAGCCATAAATCGGCAGACTGAGGCGGGGTGGCATCACAGCTTAAAGTCACATTTACAGGAAAATTCCTGGGAGATCAGATTGTATAGAATGTGAGGATGGATCTGGTCATACACAAAGGTCTGACGTAATACAACCGCTCACATAGCAACTCCCTCATCTGCCATAGGAATAGCCATGATCTCATCCTGCTGGGGCGGGAATCACAAAATCCCTGCTTTTTCCCACAGAATCCACCAGCAGACCCCGGGCTATAGGTTATGATCTGTCAGAAATCAGCATGTGGACTGTAGGGGCCTGTTCACACAGAGTATTTCCTGTGCTTAAAATAAAACCTGATGTGGAATGTGCATCAGGTTTTTTGGATGTTTTTTTTTTTTTAACTGCATGCTTTTTTTGTTGTGGAATCCATGCCAAAAATCCACTGTGTGAACATGCCCTTAGAAGGCTGCAGATTCCTGAAACCAGCTTGGTTTTGCCAATATAACACTGGCTGACCTGTTACATGGGCACTTGGCAGCTGAAGACATCTGTGTTGCCCCCAGGTTCATATGTACTCACATTGCTGAGAAAAATGATGTTTTAATATATGCAAATGAGCCTCTAGGAGCAACAGGGGCGTTCCCTTTACTCCTACAGGCTCTGCTCTCTCTGCCACTGCTGTGTCCTCTGCACTATGATTGACAGTGCAGGCAGTGTCAGCGTCATCACACTTGGCCCTGTCAATCAAAGTGCAGAGGATGTGGCAGTTGCAGAGAGCGCAGAACCTCTATGTGTAACGGTAACGCCCCCGTTGCTCCTACAGGCTCATTTACATATATTAAAGCATCATTTTTCTCAGCAATGTGGACACATATGAACATGGGACCAACACAGATACTTTCAGCTGCCAAGTGCACATGTAACAGGTCAGCCAGTGTCATAGGTACAAATCTGCTGACAGATTCCCTTTAAAGGGAAACTCCAGAAAAAAAGAGCTTATTTAAAAGTGCACAGACAGTGGTGGGTTGGTGACAATGTTAGATGTCCACGCTACATTGTTACCAGCAGACAGGCCGGTGACATGCTACCAGCACTAGAGAGGAAGGTGGCAGCCAGGGCCCAGCAACAGATGGAGCATTTCCTGGATAAGAATCCACAAGGAAATTGCTTGCACTGCCATTCCCTGACAACTCCCATTATCCGCATGCTTCGGGCATGTTCTAGTCACTCTGTAAGCGCTTGCAGCACCTCTGTGGTGCTCATTATACGTGCACTACATTAAAGGGGTATTCTGACCCCAAACGACCCCTTCTTATATGGGAGCTGACATGACGACCTGATGATCACCATTGGTCCGGCTGCTAAACCGTCTGATGATCAGCAGTGTCTGCACATTTAGTATTACATGGCATCTGGCCACAAACACTCTGTACAGTCTGCAATAGCTGGAGCTGGTAGGGCATAGGGAAAAGGGGTCGTCCACAAGGCAGATCTCCTCCAATGGGAATTCATATTTCTCCATCGTTGGTCGAGTCATCTGGATGAGGTTGTTATATTTGTGAAGCTTTGCAGCAGACGAGCTCTGTGTGGTCCCAATCATAATGGGAAAACCAATAAAAAAGGGTTTTGCATTGGAGGTAATTCAGTTTCTTTGCTGCATACATGTGACCCATGGACATGAAGACACAGGCTCCTGCAGAGGTCTGGTACTGTCCCCCTCGCAGGGCAGAAGGTATGACCTGGGCATTATGAGTCTGCATCTCCATGAGGCTATATCATCACATAGCGCATATGCTCTTTATTCCCCCCCCCAGCGGGATAATTTATGCTTTTCATGTCCTCTTTTCATGGCGTCCTCTGTTGGTCAGCGGACTACAGACTGCTGTAAATGGTAATAGACAATTAGGTCAGTGTAGAAATCAAACCTGAACATGGGAATGCTGTTACATCCAGTATGTGCTGGTGGCTATAGTCAGCCAGTCAGTGAGCCTATTGAGAGCACCAGCAGTATCATACCGCCATACATTGTCTTTGTATTGCCTGCCACATGACTGACGGTGTGTGTGTGCGGTCACGGAGTCTCGTCAGGACACATTCTCTGTCTGTGAATATGTGTTTAGCTGAACAGTCTCATGCTGTAGATGCTTTAATGAGCTGAGGAGTCACCAGCATCGCTTCAGTCTACACTTCACACGGTGAGACGGACAACAATGAATTATACATTTTCTAGGTGTTGATACTAATTTAGTAACATAGTTTATAAGGCCGAAAAAAAGACATCTGTCCATCCAGTTCAGCCTGTTATCCTGCAAGTTGATCCAGAGGAAGGCAAAAAACCCTGTGAGGTAGAAGCCAATTTTCCTCACTTTAGGGGAAAAAATTCCTTCCCGACTCCAATCAGGCAATCAGAATTACTCCCTGGATCAACGACCCATCTCTAGTAACTATAACCTGTAATATTATTACCCTCCAGAAATACATCCAGGCCCCTCTTGAACTCTTTTAGTGAACTTACCATCACCACCTCCTCAGGCAGAGAGTTCCATAGTCTCACTGCTCTTACAGTAAAGAATCCTCTTCTATGTTTGTGTACAAACCTTCTTTCCTCCAGACGCAGAGGATGTCCCCTCGTCACAGTCACAGTCCTGAGGATAAATAGATCATGGGAGAGATCTCTGTACTGACCTCTGATATATTTATACATTGTTATTAGATCTCCCCTCAGTCTTCTTTTTTCTAAAGTGAATAACCCTAATTTTGATAATCTTTCTTGGTCACTGAGCGGCATAAAGGGGCCCTGTGGATTATGGGACTGGCTAGTACAGACAACCCCATGTGCCACGGACAGTGATCAGGATTATTGGAAAGTGTTGGACTCAGGGTACCTGCACATAAATGCACCAGATCTGCGCCAAAAATTGTCATAAATGACTTGCTGTTTTGGGTGTAGAGTTGATGCGCAAGATCATCCCCTTGCATTGAAAAGGGTAAAATCTGCACACAAAAAAAAAAAAATCACACAATTGATTTCAAAATTTACACAGTAGAAAAAAGCAAAGGGGGTCATTTACTAAGACTGGCATTTTATACGCTGTTCTTAATAATCCCTGTGCCGGTGGTGGATCCGCCGGTTATGTAGAGGCACTGGCCTCTACATAACTTCAGTGCATCCACCACCATTCTAAATCTATGACATCTCCCTTGCTGACGTACATTTGGAACGTTTTCTATGCCTAAAACAGGCATAGAAAATGCTAAATGAGATGAGCCTGACGGCCTGCCCATGCCACGCTTCTTTTTTAAATCAAAAAGAAAACCACGGAGACACCATCACGTGTCTCAACGACGGTCAAAACTAGCCAGGCCTTTCACCGGGAAGGAACAACCAAGGGAAGGGCAGTCTCCAAAAGGAAACCACCTATGCCAAAGCATGGTATCCATCCACAGACAGCTGTTTTGGGGTATTTGCCCCTCATCAGTGTGGAGTAGGAATCTGGCTAGTGGGAGCAATGCCTAGTAGAAGATTATTTAAGAAAAGATGATTGACCTCAGGGAGATCAACCATCATCATCACCACAGAGACACCATCACGAGTCTCAACGTTGGTGAATCTAAAACAAGGCTGCCTAGGAAAAGCAATATGCAAATCAAAAAGAAAACCACGGAGACACCATCTCGTGTCTCAACGACGGTCAAAACTAGCCAGACCTTTGCTTTGATTTGCATATTGCTTTTGATTTGCCTTGTTTTAGATTCACCAACGTTGAGACTCGTGATGGTGTCTCTGTGGTGATGATGATGGTTGATCTCCCTGAGGTCAATCATCTTTTCTTAAATATGCTTCTTTTTTAGACCCGACGTGAGTGGGCAAAAGTCGCAGATTGAGGCACAAATAACCTTTGCGCCATAATCTGCAACAGATATATGCCAGAAAACTGGTGTATATCAGTTAGTAAATGACCCCCAACTTGTACATGATATTCCTCTTATCTCATGCTCTATACTGGTACCATATTAAATTGCATTTTTTCTTTATAGAAAAAACGCACATAATCCACACCGTGTGCAGGTGGCCATAGAGCCATTTTATGCTCAGAAGCAACCTGACAATGGCGCAGAGTTATAAATACCAGTAACAAAAACACAGATAAAAATCGCAGACACACATGAATATCTTTAGGACAAAAACAGAAAATGAGGGGAAAGTGCCACATCCAGAGAATGCTGCCATTGACCCCCCCCCCCCATTTAAAAAAAAACAAAAAAACACCTCAAGTGTTTGTGCCGTGCTTAATATTTCCCATAGACTTCCATGTAACATCTGGAGCCGGCATTTTTGCCAGTAACAAAATGCACCAGAAATTGCAAAAACCCCTCAACATGCCAAAAACCCGGATATGTGACACCATCCTCATTCCTGGGATGTAGTAACTTCATTACTAGGCAGCAGTTAGCCGTTACTGAGATATTTTGGTGGATTCCTCCTCTCATAGTCTTCACCACCTCAGAGCTGACTCATGGCCACAGGAACTCCGAGGGTCAGCGAGACAGATGTGAATTTACTCCGACATGTCATCTCCTCACCACATCAAGCCATGTCTTTCCACAGGCGGCAGGGTGCAACAGAAGCTCACAATTCTCTACATATGACTCGGCCACTAAAAACTCTATTTAGTAGGTATCTGATAATTAGTGTGGCTACTGTTATACTGCCATTTTTATGTATTCGTTACGTTGGTTATATAACACTGACATATTCTGCAGCACTGTACATACAATGTCATCAATCACAATCTAATTTCTGCGATACCTCTGCCGCCTTTAGCTTCATTTCACCCACTGCGCATGCGCAACAAGATGTAACTTGAGCGCCCACATGGTCTTCAATCCCTCTGCCGGCTTCAAGGGAGTCTTTCATCTGTTTTTCACCAATATAACTAACAGCACTGCCCCACAGAAGATTGCAGACACATCCCAGACATACCTGTGTGCACTGTGTGTCTGTATTACATGTCACATCCCAGACATACCTGTGTGCACTGTGTGTGTGTATTACATGTCACATCCCAGACATACCTGTGTGCACTGAGTGTCTGTATTACATGTCCAGGAAAAGCACTTTTATTCTGCAGGAAAACAACTCCCAAGTGCCCGACTCTGCTGCTGCTGCAAACCAGACTGAAGAGGGGAGGGCTGCTTTAGCTGCTCATATCTTGGGATTGGTAGCAAATAGAAAAATGGTTCTGACCTTCTTTGAAAGCTTTCAAATGAGTCACCAAAGTCACAGCATAATATCCAGTATATCAGAAGATATAGCTGTTAGAAATCGAGTCAGGAGAGAAAGCTGTTTTTACTTTCACATTCAGCTGGGCACTTGGGAGCTGTTTTCCTGCAGAATAAAAGTGCTTTTCCTGGACATGTAATACACACACAGTGTACACAGGTATGTCTGGGATGTGTCTGCAATCTTCTGTGGGGCACTGCTGTTAGTTATATAGGTGAAAATGAGGTGACAGACTCCCTTTCAGCGCAACACAGTATGTGAAATGAAGCTAAAGCTGGCAGAGGGATCGCAGACCGTGTGGGCGCTCAAGTGACATCTTGTTGCGCCTGCACAAAAGTAGAGTGCAGGGTCTGCTTGATGTCAGAGGAGCTGGGAGGGGACTTCAGGATGAGGGGAGGTGCGGGGCTCAACCAGAACTAACTGCTAGGACAGCCCTTTGGGCTCTGTTCCAAAGGTAACTAGCATAAATATAAAATATCAAATGTGAGGATCACTTACATTATGTGGAGATGAATAACCTACTACAGGGGTGGCCAAACTTACAGACACAAAGAGCCACAAAAAAAAAAAAGTATGACCACCAGGAGCCACAAGGTATACATTTACACAAATGTGCGTGCAATTGAGTAATAAATTGTGTATTTAAAGTGTATTTAAACCACTTTTCCTACCTGTAATGTAGACAACTTTAGTGAGACTTCTGGCAATCTTTGTTTTTCACAATGTGTTTCAAATCTGGCTTGTATTCAGTGTTTGCTACTCACAACACAATTCACACCCTCATGCTCAGATGACCGCCCATGCTCAGATAACCCCTCATGCTCAGATGACCGCCCATGCTCAGATAACCCCTCATGCTCAGATGACCGCCTTATGCTCAGATGACACCCTCATGCTCAGATGACCGCCTTATGCTCAGATGACACCCTCATGCTCAGATGACCGCCTTATGACCACATGACACCCCATGCTGAGATGACCACCCATGCTCAGATAACTGCCTTTTGGCCACATGACACCCCATGCTCGGACGATCCCCATGCTCCGAAGACCCCTCATGCTCAGATGACCGCCCTCATGCTCAGATGACCGCCTCATGGGGGGGGGGGGGGGGATTTGACATAGGGGAGATCTGACCATGGGGTGTCTGATTTCTGATGTGAGCACTGGGGGGGTGGAATGGGGGCTTATTTTGTGGGTCTGATGAGGATTTGGGGGTCTTATCTGAGCTCATACTACCCCCATGTCAGATAAGACCCCCAATATCAGTACTTTAATAAATTTTAAAAAAAACTGTCCTCTTCCAGGCATTTACTTTGCCTGCCGTTCGGACCTTGGTGCTCTCTCCACAGTGACCTGACGTGCACAGCGTCAGGTCAGAGCGCGGACCTTCCACATACAGGACGCTGTGCACGTCAGGACACATAGTAAAAGCGCAGCTGAGAGGAGCCAAATGGCAGAGGTAAGCGGGCCGCGTTGCTCCCCTGCGAACCACAAAGTAAAGGCAGCCGCGTCGCTCCCCTGCGAGCCGCAAAGTAGTGGCAGCCGCACACCCTAATTAGCGCAGGGCAAAGGAGGGCATCGGATGCTCCGATGTTAACATCAGGCGGGCTGCCTGGGTGAAATTAAGGGTATGTCTGGGTTCAGCTCTGAACCCGGACAACCCCTTTAAGAGAAGAGTCTGTGTCTGTAGAATGGTTCTTGTAGACATATGCTCCCATCTACCCTGAAGTGATTTATTTGTCCTTCATTTCTGGGACCCTTTGAACATGTGACGGTCACTCCACATATGCTTTGTCTGTACCTACAGCATACCGTGCTTCCTCATCCGAAAAGATTAATGGGTTTTGTGTCTGTTGTTACAGGAAGAAGAAATCCCAGAACTGGAAATTGATGTGGATGAATTGCTAGATATGGAAACTGATGAGCAGAGGGGAGAGAGGGTAAAGGTTAGTGGCTGGTGTGTATGGCTGAGTGCACCGTGTGTCGGCATCATCCCATCCCCCGGCTGACGTCCCTCTATTCTTTCTCTGCAGGAACTTCTAAATGACTGTTACAAACCAACTGAGGTGAGTGTACGGCTCTATGTTATGTGTGTCTACATTTACAAACCTGTCGCAGTACTGGGCTTGCATTTCTTTAAAGGGGTATTCCTACCAGAAGTATTTGTCTACTGGACAGGTGATAAATTAGTGGGGCTCTAACAGCTGGGACCCCCAGAAGTGGTGACCTTTCCGCTTTTCTCTACTTTGATCATATTGGGGCAGATTTACTAATGAACGTGCGTCGAGACAAAATTCTGACACACAAGCTATGGAGCACATTTATCTTACACACTTTTTCCACCTCGTCTGACAAATGGGAGTGGCTTAAAGGGTCTGTCTCACTTCAGCAAGTGACATTTATCATGTAGATAAAGTAAATACAAGGCACTTACTAATGTATTGTGATTCTCCATTTTGCCTCCTTTGCCAGCTTCATTCATTTTCCATCACATTATACACTGCTCATATCCATACTTATGACCACCCTGTAATCCACAGCAGTGGCCGTGCTTGCACACTATAGAAAGAGTGCCCGCCTATGCATACTCTTTTTATATGCTTTCTCCTATATTGTGCAAGCATGACCACCACTGCTGGATTACAGGGGTGGTCGCAAACATGGAAAAGAGCGGTGTATAATGTGACGGAAAAATGACTCAAGACAGCAAAGGAAGCAATATGCTTTGTATTAAAATTATCTACATGATAAATGCCATTTGCAGAAGTGAGACAAACCCTTTAAATTGCAACACTGTGCGCCAAAAATTGCACCACAATTGCCGCTCAAGGTAAGCAAAGTAATAGGTGGTATAAACAGACTAGACAATTTAAAGGTGCACCAGATGCATCATCCATTTTCAGCCACTGCGATAAATCTGGAGCATTTTTCGATTTTCTGAGTTTACAAATGTTAGTAAGTCTGCCCTTTTGTGCTCATTTTGTGTGAAATTGGCGGTAACATTTGGTAAATAAGGGGAGCGTTGTCCCCTTCTTGTGATGGTGGAAGTGCGAGTCTAATAAATGTTGTGCTCAGCCTGAGTGCCATTCTTTTAGGCCGGGGCTGAACTGAACAAGGCTGCAGTGTGACTCGCAAGTTTCTGTGACCCCAAAGTCGCTCTGCAAGCCCATTCATTTCAATGGCTGTCGCAGTACACAGCAATTGTTGGTTGCACGACAAGTGTCATAGCCAAGATCGCTATGTAGCCCCAGAACACTGGTGTAATTGTATGACGCCGTAAGTTCTGTTCTGCTAGCGTCCCATCTACAAAAATGACTGCATACCCTGGGCATCCATACCTCTGGTGGTAATCTTAAACATCATCTGATGGTGACAGGAGCAGAGGTGCTAACCCGACAGGTTATCTTTCATGCAGAACCTAGAATGCACATTTTTGGGCAGCAAATCGCCCTGTGTACAGGGATGTACTGCCGACAAGCTATTTATCTGAGGATAAACAATTGTAGTAGCGATTGTTCATCCCTGTACAGACGGGATGCTTGCTGCATGAAGATACAGTTTAATGAGCTGGCAGTGATTGGGAATTATAACAATCCCCCTGCCTTCCTCCAAAAATACTACTAAGTATCTGAGTATTCGGAGCCTGCAGGTTACTGATGACCAGCCAGCCTACGGTAAGTATAGGATGCTATGTGCTATTATAGGACAGTTTGTGTAATAACAGTGCACCATACTATATGGTTGTAGATATAATTCTGGTGCTCCATATCTCACTATAGAGCTGTATATATAGTTATGGTGCTCTGCTTCACTATATGACTGTATATGCAATGACTAGGCTCCACATATCACCATAGGGCTGTATATGAAATGGTGTTGCTCCATATTTGACTATAGAGCTGTATATAAGGGTTGGGGAGCTCTATCACATTGTCTTCATGGGGTATTTTATTGTATTTTTCCATTGACAAGGTCTAGGCCAGGCATCCCCAAACTGCGGCCTTCCAGATGTTGCAAAACTACAACTCCCAGCATGCCTGGACGGCCTACAGCCATCAGCCTACAGCAGGGCATGGTGGGAGTTGTAGTTTTACAACAGCTTGTGGGCCGCAGTTTGGGGATGCCTAGTCTAGGCCCTAGACCCACTTACAGATTTGTTCTCAATCTGCCCCTGTTATTGGGTCATGTAAATGGGCACTAGGGCATGCTTATCTATGACCAGATCAAATAGGGTCCTACAATATGCAAGGACCCACACTTTCTGCTACACTAGAGAATTAAGAGTATTGTTTGGTAAATGGTTTGAGGAAACCCGTCGATGGTGTATAACAGAACACAATACTAATCCCAGTTCTTCTTCCACCAGGCCTTTATATCTGGATTACTGGAGAAGATACAGGGAATGCAGAAGCTGAGTACTCCTCAGAAGAAGTGATTGACTCATGGAGATGGTGGGACATGGCACCTCCCTGTCATCCTGGTAGAAGTGCAGAATCGCAGGGTCACGGGCTCCTCCTGCACCCACAGTGTGTGTGCGGCTGTTCACAGTCTACTTGGAGGGGTGATGCAGGGGAACCTTTTTTATATGACTATTTTGTAGAAATCTTTTTTTAACTAAATAAAAAATGTAATTAAGTGTTATTAGAACGTGTGTGTGCACTCTCTTACTGCGCCACAATTACCATTTCTGATCTCCCATCTTCACAACAAACCTGATCTTTTGTCGTATGTCTCTAGAGGCCACTGCCTGGTGATGGCACCCAGGAGACGCACAGAAAACGAGGCACTGTAAACATACGTGTGACACGTGACACCGTTACTCCACTGCAACCAATGGGTTGTGCTGAAGCTCCAGCAGCTAGAAAGTACATTGACTATCAATGCTTTTCTGATCATGAAATTCATAGACAAGTGAAGCAAATTCCATCGAAGTACATCATATGTGTATGGCTATACAGCTGATAATTAGTTTTTTTGGGGGGGGGTATAAAATGCTGGCATAATCATAAAGCAGCCAATGGGTGGTGTAAGGAGGAGCATTGTGTAGTATTCCAACGACTGTGCCAAGTTTTTAATAATTTTCAAAAAGTTGCAATTAGAAAGTTTTGAAAGATTTACAATAAAGAGGCTCTGTCCGCATTATCAACCCTATTAACCCCTTCATGATATCTGCCGTACATATACAGCGGATGTCTGGTCTTGCTCCTCTTATACGGTTTCATACAGCAGACACCTGAGGCTAATGTCCACAACTGGCGGTAATGCCGATTGTGGACATTTAACCCCTCAAATGCTGTGCTTCATGGGCAGGAATGCCTCCCCCCGGCAGAGAGGCTTCTAGGCTCATTACTTTTTTTCCCCAGTATTAAAATGCAAGAAAAACTATACATATGTGATAACGCCATGATCATACTGACCTGGAGAATGAAGGACACAAGTCAGTTTTAGTGATGGTAAACACTGTAGAAACAAAATCCTTAAAACTGTCGGAATTGCATTTTTTTCCAATTCACCTCATTTCGAATTTTTTTTTTCCAGCTTCCCACATTCTCTGCAATATTAAATGGTGCCATTAAAAACGCAACTTGTACTGCAAAAAATAAGCCCTCAAAAGGCTATGTGAATGGAAAATTTAAAAAGTTATGCTCTGGTAAGGCAGGGAGCAAAAGACAAAAATGAAAAATCTCTGCATCAGGAAGGGGTTAAACCAGGCGCACAAAGGAGCAGGGCTGAATTATTGGAGCATTGCTTTGTAACACCCCCTGTGCTCTGCACATTTCCTCCCCCCTTGATGACAGAGCTGTACATATCCTATACAGTCACACTGCTCTTACAGTAAAGAATTATCTTCTATGTTTGTGTACAAACCTTCTTTCCTCCAGACGCAGAGGATGTCCCCTCGTCACCGTCACAGTCCTCGGGATAAATAGATGATGGGAGAGATCTCTATACTGACCCCTGATATATTTATACATAGTTATTAGATCTCCCCTCAGTCGTCTTTTTTCTAAAGTAAATAAGCCTAATTTTGATAATCTTTCTGGGTACTCTAGTCCACCCATTCCACTTATTACTTTAGTTGCCCTCCTCTGAACCCTCTCCAGCTCTGCTATGTCTGCCTTGTTCACAGGAGCCCAGAACTGTACACAGTACTCCATGTGTGGTCTGACTAGTGATTTGTAAATTGGCAGGACTATGTTCTTATCACGGGCATCTATGCCCCTTTTGATGCAACCCATTATGTTATTGGCCTTGGCAGCAGCTGTCTGACACTGGTTCCTGCAGCTTAGTTTGCTGTTCACTAAAATTCCTAAGTCCTTTTCCATGTCAGAGTTACCCAATGTTTTACCATTTAGTATGTACTGGTGACTTGCATTATTCCTTCCCATGTGCATAACCTTACATTTGTCAGTGTTCAACCTCATCTGTCACTTCTTTGCCCAAGCCTCCAATCTATCCAGATCCATCTGTAGCAGTGTACTGTCCTCTTCTGTGTTAATTACTTTACACAGTTTAGTGTCATCTGCAAAAATTGATATTTTACTGTGCAAGCCTTTTACAAGATCATTAATAAATATATTGAAGAGAATAGGGCCCAATACTGACCCCTGTGGTACCCCAGTAGTGACAGTGACCCAATCTGAGTATCTACCGTTAATAACCACCCTCTGTTTTCTATTACTGAGCCAGTTACTTACCCACATACAGACATTTTCTCTCAGGCCAAGCATTCTCATTTTATATATTAACCTTTTATGCAGTACAGTGTCAAATGCTTTGGAGAAGTCAAGATATACGACATCCGTTGACTCGCTACGGTCAAGTCTAGAACTTCTTTTAACAGGACCTTTCCATCTCACAAATGTAGTTTGTATAGTTAAAGCCATACCAATATTACTAATAATGTAATTATATAAAATGTACAGTTTAGAAGATTTGCCTATTTGTATATCCATTGTCCCACACTTATCAGTCAGGCCGTTGCCCCTGGTTACGACCACCGTGGCCATGTAGTAGTGGTGGCCGGCTTGCTCCTTTTCAAACCCGCTCTGAGGTAACTGTTGTATTGTGAACGCACATTGCATGAGCATGCGGAGACACATCTTAGGGTACTTTCACATCTGCATTTTGGATGCTACCAGTCCAAAGCGCAATGGTCAGGATCCATCCAAAACGCAGACTTTATAAACGGATCCTGCTCCATAGAGATGAATTGATCTTGGAACAGGATCTGCTTCTCTGCATTTTGGAAGCGCAGACCAAAATGCTACAACCCTAAGATGTGTCTCCTATACAATACAGCAGTTACCTCAGAACAGGTTTGAACAAGAGCACGCTGGCCTCCACTACTACATGGCCACGGTGGTCGTAACTAGGGGCAACGGTCTGACTGATGTGTGTGGGACAATGGATATACAAATAGGCAAATCTTCTAAATGGTACATTTTATATAAATACATTCTATTAGTAATAATATTGGTATGGCTATATCTAACTATACAAACTACATTTGTGAGATGGGAATACCCCTTTAAGCCTTATTCACACGTCAGTGTTTTGGTCAGTGATTTCCATCAGTGATTCTGAGCCAAAACCAGGATTGGAGCCTCCACAGAACAGGTGCAGATCTTTCCCTTGTACTTCATGTCTGTGAAGGCTCCAATCCTGGTTTTGGCTCCCAATCACTGATGAAAATCACTGACGTGTGAATAAGGCCTTATGAAGCCATGCTGATAAGGTGATATACGCTTTTTTTCATTGAGGTACTCCAAGATAGCATCTCTTAGAAAACCCTCAGTTTACCCACATCAGATGTTAAAGGGGTTGTCTCACTTCAGTAAGTGGCATTTATCATGTAGAGAAAGTTAATACAAGACACTTACTAATGTATTGTGATTGTTCATATTGCTTCCTTTGCTATCTGGATTCACTTTTCCATCACATTATACACTGCTCGTTTCCATGGTTACAGACCACCCTACAATCCATCAGTGGTGGTCGTGTTTGCACAATATAGGATAAAGCACTAGCCTACGTGTGGTCCCATAGTCCCGGTCACCAGAGAGTCTGATGCTTTTTCCTATAGTGTGCAAGCACTACCACCACTGATGGATTGCAGGGTGGTCTGTAACCATGGAAACGAGCAGTGTATAATGTGATGGAAAAATGATTCCAGCCAGCAAAGGAAGCAATATGGATAGTAACAATATATTAGTAAGTGGCTTGTATTAACTTTCTCTACATGATAAATGCAACTTACTGAAGTGAGACAACCCCTTTAAACTTACCAGCCTATAGTTTCCGGACTCTGCTTTTGACCACTTTTTGAATATTGGCACCTGATTTGCTAAGTGCCAATCATGTAGAACACTCCCTGTCAATATATAGTCCTTAAATAACAGAAATAAGGGTCTGGCTATGACATTACTTAATTCTCTTAGTATACTGGGGTGTATGCCATCTGGACCTGGTGATTTTCTTTATTGTAATCTTTTTAATGGGTTCTCCTCAGGATAGGTCATCAATATCAGATCGCCTCGGGTCCCTCTTATACGCCGGTCTTAATACATTACCCCCCTTTTTTGTCCCACTGTGGGACATCAACTTTTGAGGGTCTGATCCCTGTTTCAATGCAGTACAATACATGTATTGTACTGCATTGAATCTGCCATTCAATTCAATTACATTGACAGCATGGAGGCTGGGTCTCAAGCTTCTGTAGAAGACAGGACATGATGCCTGTGTAAGGCATCAGACTGCAGTAGGATCCATCAGGACCCCATCACTGTAGCGTGGGAACCTTTTTCATTTAGTTATAATAATTCAGCACACTAATAGTTGCCCAATGATTATGCACCCATATTCTCCTAGGAAAGCCAAAACTTCACTTTTACTTTGTTAAAATATTCAGGTTTGAGCTTTATTAACATTTTGGAATGACCAACAGCAGCTGATTGGAAAATTCTATTTGCTAATGACGAGTCAGGGGATATGGCATTGTTCTGTGTATGGCCCATGTTATCATTGGAAGACCCTTCTTTCAAGAATACAGTAAATGGTTCAAAGAGAATAATCCAGCTAACACAGGTGATATCCAGATATACATTTTTCCCTTTCCCTGTGCTTCACCTCCCAGGCCTTGCAACTTACAAATGCACTTGTGCTACTTTTTCTGTCTCACTTTGGAGATCAGGAGAGTGGTAACACGACCGTGCCCTCTGTGGAGACTGGATTTCTGATGTTACCACCAGGCCTCCCATGATGCCCTCTGTCAGAATCGTCGGTTGTGATGTCAGACCCATCTGATCTTGATCCACAAGCTGGTTAGGCAGAGTTCACTGCTTGTCATATTGAAGCTGCATGGGAGGAAACATTAGGAGGAGGCAAAGAGATGATGGAGGGTGTAGTAGGTGTATACATTTCTACCTGATCTTGCAGCACACCACTATGGGAAGATTTGTGGCCAGGGCTCATCTACACCCACAGCCTGAAAGTTCAGACTGTAGTCAAGGGAGCGCAGTGAGAGAGAGCATGAAGACTGAAGTAAAGACTCTCTAAGGAAATGTTGACAGGTACACTATTATGCTCTGTGGGAGACATTTTTTAGGATTCCACACAACCGCTTTAAATGATCACTAACTTTTTAACCTACCATAAAAGTGAGGGTCTGGCTCCTGGCACCCCCGCCCATCAGCTGTATGAACAGAGGAGCGCTGCTTTCCTCGTACAATTCACGAAGGGGACGGAGGAGCTGTGATTACACTGTTCACTGCTGCAATATCAACGGCAAGCAGTTAAACAGTGAAGAGAACACTGCGCTCACAGGAAAGCTGCGTTCTCTTCATACAGCTGATTGATATGGGTCCTGGGAGTTGGACCACCAGCTATCTGATAGTAATGACCTATCCTGAGAATAATTAATAAGGGGAAAGCAGAAAACCCCTTTAAAGGGGGCACCAACTACATATGAATGCCTATGGATTTAGAATGGGATGTCATAATAAGTAGGCCTGCCAATACTTTTGTCAATACAGTGTATCTTATCAGGGAAGAATGCCTTTTTTCCCCACAAATAATCTGCCCGTGTAAAGGTGCTGCATATCACCTGAAGAACAAGCAATATGTTTATCGGGTGAATTCATCTTTCATGCGGAAACCTCAACCATCATTCCTGGATAGCCGATTGCTTCTGCTGCCCGGAAACAATGAGTCTGTATAAGGATGAACGATGGCAGTAGCAGCGAAAGACACATATGCTTCAGCAGCTAATACTGGGTGTTTTGCTGCCTCACAGTTACCGATTTCATATCTATACTGCTCAGTGCTTCTCTATGTCTTACATGCTCTTATGCTTCTCTGTATATACCTCTTCTATGTGTGCTCTATGTATGGGAGACACTGTAGACAGTCTCCACCCACCAATTTAGGGATAACTGAGAATTAGAGAATCTGCAGAAGGGAAACTGCTAAAAATGCAAGAGAGGGGTCATATAATAGTCTGGGATATATATCACTCATGCATGCGCACACACGGACATATTCTGAGAAATCACTTGAAAGCGTAGGTACCCTTTAAATCTATCACCTACATCTAAAGTACCATTTACATGGGTAGATTATTGGGCCAATTATCAGGAACGAATGTTCATACAAACAGTCATTCCCAACAACTGGCCCGTATATAGGGATGTAGTAATGATTAGTCACCCTATACAGAGTGGATGATTGCTGCATGTAAATACAGTTTAAGCAAGCAGCCAATGATTGGAAATGAACAAAGAGTACATTCACGATCATTGTCCTGTGGATCAGCTCATGTAAATGGCCCATAGCGTGGAGTGCAATCTACAGTTCTATGTAAGCAACGCATTCAGGCTGATGTTAAGGTGCTTCAATGGGATTAGCTCTGATCACTGTCTATTAGCTGCAGTAAGCATCTCAGGTTTACTGATCCTTCTGCAAAATGATTCTTACTTAAATAATGCAAGGCCAAATTTTAGTGTTTGTGTTTATTGAGCTTTGTGTGAGACGCCGCTTTCCCCACAAACAGGACCCCAAACACAGAAACAAGTCTGTCCCACAACCCCATCTACAAATCTGTTTTTCTTTCAATCTTCAGCAGTTCCACCTCGAAGACCAGTGTAGCTCCTCCTAAAACAGAATGACAAACGTTAGCAGAGACCATATAATCTAGATTTACCATTAACTTAGCTTGAGTACTTCATTGACATGTCACGATGTATATGTATCATGTGGAGGAGACCTGAATCAGCAAACAATATCTACTTCCATGTTAGTACTTCCACTAATACACTAAATCTGATTCGTTTTCAGACAATGCTTCCACTTTTCTCCATACTGTACAGCCTAAAACTAAAACCTTGACATTTTTGTTTCAGCATTGGAGGATCATACTTTTATTTGAAAAAAAAGATGGGTTTTGGCAGTGTGAAGCTGGTCTGAAATTGATAACGGAAATTAGTTTCAACACAATGTGCTGGTGTTATCAATACAGCTACAATCAATCCATATTCCCATCAATATTTAGCCTTCAGAACAGCATCAATTCTTCTAAACTTGCACAGTTTTTGAACAACCTTGGCAGGAGGTTGTTCCAAACTTCTGTGGATGTAGGCTTGCTCAGCTCCTCTCTCTTCATGTAATCCCAGACAGACTCGATGATGTTGAGATCGGTGGGGGACATATCATCCCTTCCAGAACTCCTAATTCTTTTTTACACTGAAGATAGTTCTTAATGACATTGGCTGTATGTTTGGTTTCGTTGTCCTGTTGCAGAATAAATTTGGTGCCAATCAGATGCCTCCCTGATGGTACTGCACAATGGATAAGTATCTACCGGTATTTATCAGCACTGAGGACATCAATAATCATGACCAGATTCCAAACCTTCAAGGAACTTCCATCCTGCTTCACTGTTGCCTGCAGTCACTAATTATTGTACCCCTCTCCCGTCCTTCAGCAAACAAACTGCCTTATGTTATAGCCAAATATTTCAAATTTTGACTTACATAGTTAATATGGTTGAAAAAAGACATAAGTCCATCAAGTTCAACCAAGGGATAGGTGGAAACGTGAATCCCAGAAGGAAGAGAGACTCAGATTTCTACACATTTTCATAAGCAGTAATGTAATTTACTTTTAAGATTTCATCAAAGCCCTTTTTAAAACTGTCCACTGTTTGGCCACGATTCTTCCATGAAGACCACTTCTGGCCAGGCTTCTCTGAACAGTAGATAGGAGTACGTGGGTCCCACTGGTTTCTGCCAGTTCTGAGCTGATGGAATCTTACAATGACATCTTACGATTTCAAAGGGAGTTGAGAGTTGAACAAACCTACATCCACAGAAGATCTGTAGTTCGTTCTCCAAGATGTTTGTAACAACCTCCCTGGTGAGTTGCTTTAAAAACTGTGCAAGTGTACCTAGAAGAATTGGTGCTTTTCAAAGGGATAATGTGGTCACACCAAATATTGATTGGATTTAGATTTCTCTTTTGTTAATTGATAAAAAATAAAGTGAATTAACAAAATGCAAATGATAACCTATTATATTTTTGAAACTATTCTTACTTTGTAGCATTTTTACACACCTGCCTTAAACCTTTGTACAGTATTCTCTATATATACATTCTGACAAAAAAAAACTAAAGTATCCACGTGACTGATGCAAACCTCAGCATGCAGTTTTGTCTCAGGCAGATATGTAAATGATTACAGGTGCTGACTGATTAGACAATGGGTTTTGCCAGAAGAGCATAAAAAAAAAAAAAAAAAAAGTCCTTTCCCTGGTACGCTATAATAAGGCTCTCAGAAGCCCACTTTTGGGTAGTGTACCTCTAGGTGCATCACTGACTGCGAGACATGTCTCTATCCTCTACCATCCAGAAACAGGTGGCACCTTCATTACACACCCTTGCCTCTACCCGGACCATTTCCAACCACTTAGCAAAAGGAAACTTCGTGTCACTGCACCCATCATGTGTCATTCTATTGGCAGCCAGCCACTGTCGCCTTTGTTTGCAGTGATATCATGAATGAGAAACCTTGACTGCTACAAGCTGGAATTGTCCTGTCTTTAGCAACAAATCCAGGTTCTGTGGTGAGCACTTCAATCCTGCATTTGCTGTGGAGCAAGGTGAAGGTTTTACCATGGCCCTCACAGTCCCCTGATCTGAACATCATTGAAAACCTGTGGATAGAGCAGTGCAAGATGGCCCAGGAATCTGGAAAATCTTTGCAAGGAAGAATGGATTCAGATCCATCAAACAAGAACTGAAAGACTCTTGGCTGGCTACAAAAATTGTTTACAAGCTGTGACACTTGCCAAAGGGGGTGCTACAAGGTACTAAGCATGCAGGGTGCCCAAACATTTGCATCAGGCCCTTTTCCTTTTTTGTTATTTTGAAAATGTAAAAGATTAAAATAAAAAATTTCTTTTGCTTGCGGAATGGAGATCATTTCATCTTCAAATTGCTTAAAGGGCATCTGTCAGCAGATTTTACCTATGCCACTGGCTGACCTGTTACATGTGCACTTAGCAGCTGAAGACATCTGTGTTGGATGTTGGATTTTTAATATATGCTAATGGGCCTCTAGGAGCAATGGGCTCAGCCCTGTCTGCAATGGTAACACCCCCATTGCTCCTGGATGCTCATATGTATATATAAAAACATAATTCTTCTCAGCATGTGGGCACATCTGAACATGGGACCAACACAGATGTGTTCAGCTGCTAAGTGCACATGTAAATGATCAGCCAGTATCATAGGTACAAAGCTGCTGATAGATGCCCCTTTAACCATTCACGGTAACAGTAATATTGACCAGGGGTGCCCAAATTCAAAACTTTTTTTTATTCTCTGACCTGTTAGAAAGATGCATGATGTAATCTGTAGTGAATGTAATCATCTTACCAGTGGCTGTGTTTGTGAGTTATCGTCTCCCTCCTGATCCTCAGCTGTGTCATGTGACCAGCAATCAGGCTTTTCAAATAACACAGCATCTTATGTGTGGACACGACACAGCTGAGGATCAGAAGGGAGGTTATAACTCACAAATACAGTCACTGGTGAGAAGATTACCTTCTCTACAGATTACATCATGCACCTTTCTAACAGGTCAGAGAATAAAAATGTTTGAGGGGAGTACTACTAAAATGAATAAACGTTAAAATAACAAAACTTTTTCTCTGCAGGTTTTTTCACCACATATATAAGGGCAGGCCATTCACTGTTCCCAACAGTGACTTGAATGATGTCATCATGTTACCATTAAGGTCAGTGATGGGCTTTAAAAAAAAAAAAAAAAAAATCCATATTTAAGTTATTTAAAATACTTTTATGGGAATGGAATCCCTCTAATGTATCCTATCTTCACCTAGGTGTGGGAAGTCTAGGTAAAGTGATAGTGGTCAGCTAGGTGGGGCTGTGTGTGTTCACATTAACTGATTTTGTGGCTTTTTTGGTTGTGATTATAACAAACATATCAAGGAAAATTGAAGACGTTTTACTATTATGACAGTGGACCAGAATTCTTCCTGCCCCTCCATACATGTGAATGCTCAGGTCAGCTAAGTGTGCATATATCCGAACAAAGCATCAAGCATGTTGAAAATCAAAATGCCCGATTCTTCTTTTACCCCAATAACTAACACAAGGGGAGAGCTGGAGGCCCCCATCCATATTAGTCAGTCTCAGCCAATGCTTGTCTAATGTGTATGGCCATGGCTCGGTGGAATCAATGTGTAGCCAAGGCTCTGTAGGTGCTATATTTTATGTAAATTACACCATGGGAAATTCCGTAAAATATAAATGTGGGGTGCACCTTACCTGGAATTTTTGGGGGTGCTCCCCTATCTCCATATCCTGAGAAAACAAAAATACAGATATTAGATTCTCATTGTAAGCAAGCAGTATCAACCACTGCCCAATCATCACAATCCTTACCCAGTTCTGAAGGAATGACCAGCTTCCTTTTCTCTCCCTCACACATTCTAGAAAATGAAAGGTGACAAATATTCAATCTTCTCATACAAAATAAATGCACACAATTTCAGTGCACTGTAGAACCTGCTAGAATTAGGATAACTGTAATAGTACCATAAATTCCTCAATCATTAATAGCACTGGACCAATATCTTTTACAAACTGGAATTCCCCTTTAACTTAGGCCTTATGTACACAACCGTATTTTGGGTCCGCGTCTGATCTGCTTTTGTGGATCACATGAGAACCCATTCATTTCTACAAGACGGGTTGCCCGTACCCACGGAGCTGTTCTGCAAATTATAGAACAGGGATGCTCAACCTGCAGCCCTCCACCTGTTGCAAAACTACAACTCCCAGCATGCCCGGACAGCTTACAGCCATCAGCCTACAGCAGGGCATGGTGGGAGTTGTAGTTTTACAACAGCTGGAGGGCCGCAGGTTGAGCATCCCTGTTATAGAACATGTCTTATTCTTGTCCATGTTACAGACAAGAACAGGCATTTCTACAATAGGAATTGAGGAAAGTGCAGGATGCACTTGGCCGGTACCCATATTCTGTGGAGCCACGGTTTGCGGACAGCAAAACTGCAACGGCCATATGCATATAAAATACTTCTGATGATCAGGCTGTGGTCTGTGCAGATTCCTACAATAAAGGGAGGGTAAAATGTCTTGTATTTATGGACTTCTACAAGGCAACAGGCAGCAGAGTGAGGCATCCATCATCCTCCCCTCAAATAAGAGAGGGAATTAATGCCTTTGCCTCGGCCTTCTGTGCTGAGCAGACAAGAGACCTCTATGAGCGAGTGAACAGACCAAGGCCAGCAAAACCAGACTGCACGGGCAGGAACACAAATTGAGCTCACAGCTATAAATTAGCCTGCTTCTAACAGAAGGCATGGAAAATTGGCAGCCAGATAAATGGAGAGGAGACGGGTGCTAATTAAATAGCATTTGGGATCTGCCCACCACCCATAGTGTGGAGACAGGAGCACGGGCACTCAGACAGGCAAATTAATGCATATTACTTTCCGTCTGTCACAATAAATAATGCATATTAATCAACTGCTGGATTTATCCTACCCCCCTTACACAAGCTACAGTGTAAAAGAATAAAAAAAATAAAATTAAAAAAAAAAAACTAATTAAAGACGATCTGTATGTGGCCAAGTCGAGAATAGCCGCACGTAATCCCCTGTAAATGGGATTTTCTGCATTACACAAAAGCTGGTAGATGGGCAGTCATATTGTGGGGTGTAGTCGTGGCAGTTTCTACTTCTGATGAACCATAAAAGTGACAAGGATATAATGTGATTCTTATGAGCGCCTCCATCCCCCGTCATACACCCTCAGGTATCGGATGGCATATTCTAGAACACATTTCTGACACAGCAGTTTTACCAGTAACAAAGCACCACACACACTGCTGGCTAGTAAATGGTGGAAGGAGCACACCCTGCTGGTGGACAGAAAGAATGCAGCGTCACAATATTTTCACATACACTTTATATTCACTACATAATGAATTTGATGCACCAGTAGGTTAATAACTAAACTGTAGATATAATGAATATTTCATAATGTGATTATACAACTACATGAGTATAACCGCAAGGCCTAATGCACACAACTGTACTTTACATCTGTGCGATACCTACATTTTTTACAGATAGTGCACTGGCCCATTCGTTTTTGTGGGGCCATGCACACATCCTTATTTTTTTGCCGATTCATGTAGCCGTTCCACGAATTATAGAATTATATCTCCTATTCTTGTCCATATCGCAGCCAAAAATAGTCCTTTTTTTATGGGAGTGAGAAAAATGTGAAAAGGAGACAGAAGGTATCAGTATTTTGTGGATCCGGTGTTTGTAGACAGATATACAGACACGGACGGGTGTTACGCCTTAAAGGGGTTTTCCAGGAATCAAGATTAAGCAATTGCCTACAGTCTGCCCCCTGAAACAGAAGATTCATACTTACCTGCTCCATACCACTCCGGCCCTCCTTGCTGCCTCCCATGTGTCCATCTTCTGGTCCCTGCACTCTTCTTCTGGATGGTCAAATGCATCGTTCCAGTCAATGACTGACTTCAGTGTCGATGTGGCCACAAGCACCATGTCACTGCTGAAGCCAGTCATTGACTGCAGCGGTGCACATGAACATGCCCATGTATCACCGGATGTAAATAGTGCGTGGACTGGAAGACGAAGACAACCGAGGCAGCGTGGGGCAGGTGAGCTTGAATCTTCTGCTTCAGGAGGCATGCTGTAGGCACTTGCTAAAAAATCATTACAACTGGAAAGCCCCTTTTTTGTCTTTCTCATTTGAAGGCACAGCGTGATCTCGGTCGGTACTGTTTATACGAGTTGAAAACTTTGCTCCATTTAGCTTTCCCTCAACCCTGATCGGTCTCCATGTCCCAGCTGGTGAAAAACACCCCCCCACAGCATGGTGCTGCCACCAACATGCTTTACTGTATGGATGGTGAGCAGTGCCTGGTTTCCTCCAGAGATGACACTTAGAACTGAGGCTAAAAAGTTAAATCTTGGCTTCATCAGACCAGAGAATCTTGTTTGTAGTATATAGTATGTAGAGTCACTGTGAATGGAATAATTACCCTTAAAAATTAACTTTTAATCACTATATGCTAAAACATCCCATTCATTTGGCAAAAACACACATAAAAACATATTATCCTTCTACCATTGGCTACAGCTGATATAAGGACTAAGGGTAACTAAAGAATGGTAACCCCTGTCCCACTCATATCACTGACGGTTCTGTTGAAAGTCGTGTAATTGGGATCAGGACATCAACCTTCATCTGCCTGGACATAGAAATACTGCAACTCCTCCGAAAGGGGCTTATCGGTGGCTTTCCCTCAAAATAGGCTTACCCTTCCTAAGTATGTAGTCCAAAGCTGTCTGCCCAATTGGTCAGGGCTGGAGTATATAGTATGTAATTTTAGTCTCAAATGTTTCATTTTCACAAGTGGGATTAAGAATAAAAGCCACAAACTTTCTTACATCATTTTTCCCTCTCACATACCGGTAATTTACATCTACACGGGATGTAGTGAGCAATTTGAATGCACTCGTGTTTTGAAAAATTAATGCACAGCAGAAGGTGCAAAATGAAAACTGCAATTTTTCAACGGAAATGCCATTTTAGTGCCCAATACGTTGTGCCAAGCATGTGCCAGTGTGAAAAGTAAGCCATCTTATGCTGTTTTCTTGATTTAGAAATATCCTACTTGTGGCCCTAAACTACTGCCTGGACATACAACAGGGCTTAGAAGTAAGACAACATTTGAGGCCCAATGTGGTGATTTTTACATCTTGTGCTGACAATTGTAGACTGGGATAAAATAATAAAAGGAACATCTAAGAAATGACCCCCATTTTGGAAACTATACCGCTGAAGGGGGAGCATTTTGATGCCTCAGGTATTTTGCAGAAATGAATGTGCAGCAGACCATGCAAAATTAAAACTACAATTTTACCACAGATATGGCATTTCAGTCCCCAATATCCTGTGCCCAGCTGGTGCCATCTAAGGCCCACGACACCCCTTAAATTGTAAGGTGGGTTCTAGGAGGTACGGAAATGCCATAAACGTGGACGAAAACTGCTGTTTGGGTGCACTGCAGGATTGAGAAATGAAGGGCTGGCTTTTGCATGGTAGAGCTTAGCAGTATGATGGGGCACCCCAGTGATAACTTAGTTTGGGGCCCTTAAAAATGCCAAATCCACCATTCCTCACTTGCAGTTCACTGGAGTTCTGGGGGCATGTGAAGCACTCTGAAATCTGCCAGCACTGTCCAATCAGAGTCTGCCCTGAAGAGAAAGTCCGCTCCTTTGTCATGCACGTATGTGCTTTGCTATAATGCAGTATGTCAAGAGAAGAAGGCAGAGGATACAAGCCATAGTCCATTTACACCAGAGGCTACGTGTAGTGAAGGACTGGGGCAGTAATGATGGTGATAGCACTGTTAGTAGGGACAGGGTGATATTCACTCATCCATCACTCCCCAAGAAACAAAAAACACCAACCAGGCTAATCAGTCGCACAAAAGGGCATCACATAGACGCATGCGTCCAGAGGAGGAAATAAATCCAATAGATCTTTAACCCCTTCGCGCCCAGCGCCGTACATGTACGGCGCTGGGGCGATGCGGGCACATGGCGCGGGTGCGGCGGGCATCATGGCCGGCAAGTCTCTGCTGTTTCTAACAGCAGAGACTTGCCGCTACTTACCGCCATGGCGGCGACTTCCAGGGCCTTACTGATGCCGTGATCACACGTGATCACGGCATCAGGATGCGTCTGAACCTGGAAGCCCACGCTTCCGGGTGGTGTACAGACACCCCGTGTGGCCAATCGGGGTGTCTGTACACCATATGAAAACTGTAATCCTCGCTGGTGAGGATTACAGTTTTCAAAGTGCAATTCTTATTCTGGCCACTAGATGGCAGGCCAGGATAAGAAATGAGCAATTCATGGATTTCTGAGTCTATAAAATCCATAATTGCTCATAAAGAAAAAAAAAAAAAGCCACAATATATAAGCCCATATATGAGCTTTACAATAGTAAAAAAAAAATTTAAAAAAAAATGTTAAAAAATATATAAAAAATAAAAAAGATGTAAAAGTTCAAATCACCCCCCTTTCCGTAGAAGTAAAAAATAAATACCTAAATAACAATAAATATAGACATCATGGGTATCACCGTGACCGAAAACGCCCGTACTTTTAAAATATAAAAAAAAAATTCCAATACGGCGAATTGTGTGGCGGAAAAAAGCGTCCAAATGGCGATTTGCCGTTTTTTGTCGCTTTTTTTTTCTAAAAAAAAATTAAATAAAAAGTGATCAAAAAGTCATACACACCCCAGAATGCTATCAATAAAAACTTCAGATCGTCCCGCAAAAAATGAGCCCCCATACAGCTCCGTACACATAAATACCAAAAAGTTATAGGGGTCAAGATTTGACAAGGAAAAAAAAAAAAAAAAGGGCAACTTTCTAATTATTTTATCACTATGAAAACGCAGGAAAAACTATACATATTAGGTATTGCCGGATTCGTACTGACTTGTAGAATGAAAGTAACGGATCAGATCAGTTTTAATGCACATCGAACGCTGTAAATAAGAAACCCGTAGAACTGTAGCGGAATAGCGTTTTCTTTGCAATTTCACCCGGTTTGGAATTTTTTTCCCGCTTCCCACTACACCGTATGCAATATTAAATGGTGGCGTTGGAAAGTACAACTTGTCCCGCAAAAAACAAGCCCTCATACAGCTATGTGAACTGAAAAATAAAAGAGTTATGGCTGTTTGAAGGCAGGGAGCGCAAAACGAAAATGCATAACCGAAAAAAGCTCTGGGCGCGAAAGGGTTAAGTAACAGAGACAACAGATCGCCATTTCCTTTTCTGGACTAAACCTTTGAAAGCATGTGCCTATGTGATGCCCTCCTGTGCGACTTGATTAGCCTGGTTGTTATTTGTGTCCCGTCTTGTCCAGCGAGCATGATTAGGGAGATTGTGGTATTGGCTGCAGTTTCCATGTCATATTGGACAGCCTTCAATAGTGTTGTGCCCATAAAACAACCATTAAAGGTGAATTTCCTTAATCTGTGGTGTACGGCCTACACTACCATGACATACCAAATCTATAGGCGTTACTCTCCAAACAGTCTATGCTTTCAGTAAGTGATATCACTAACCTCTGTCCCTCGTATACAACTGTCCCTCCCCCAGTTCTTCATCGTCGCCATCATTTTAACTCATTCCTGCTTTTATCTCTGAATGGGAACACAGCATTTGCACAATAAATACACTATGATTTTTATCTTGGTTTCTTCTCTGGACATATCCATCACTACCCAAACAAGCAGAGCATATCCAGGGAATAAACCAGGGGATAAAGCTATAGCTGGTCTACGCTGCAGAAGCTGTGTACATTAGAGACAGAGGCAGGCAGGACATACAGACCGCCACTTCCTGAAACTTCTCAATATCTCTGCTGCTAGAAACAGAATCCACATAACCAGCAGTGAACAGCAGCTTGGCATGAAGGGAAACCCCTAGTGGCCAGCAATTTCAACTGTTTTTAGAAGGGCACAACAGATCGTTTTTTTTTGTTAAATACAACGATTGACATTTTTATTATTTAGGAGACTTGCTGATAAACATCAGTTGTGTGAAAGTGCAGGGGTTTTTTTTTTTTTTTTTTTGGGGGGGGGGGTTCATGCCTTCACATCCCATTACAGTTAAGTGACATCCAGATCCCATCACACTACTCTCCAGTCCCAATCATCAATTGTTCCCACCACCTGTCCCAGGGCCCTGCATTATCCAAGCCTGCCCCAGATAGGGCCCCCTGCGCATCATGACAGTCTCCAGTATCCTCACAGCACATACTTTAATTTACTGTGAATCTTGGAACCACTCGCAGTAAGGGAGGCCACTAAATTAGCAATATCAAAAATCCTTTACGAGTCCAGGAAACTGATAACCTCGTTGTGGTTAGATCCAATAGCTCCCACATTCGGTGCTTTCCTTAAAAGGGTTCAAACTTTTATTAAACTAGAGAAGGGCATATGTCTTAAAAGAGGTACTGTAAAGAAATATAAGGCTCAATGGAGCTCCTGGATTGAGCACCATGGGTTAATGGAGTTGAGGACGGAATCATTGAGAGGTTGTCGACAGGGCATGATGCGAACCATTGATTACTGTGTGTTGCCTGTAATGCAGGAAACCTCCCTCTCCATGCCCAGTCTCTGTCACACCCCCTGCAACCTAAATAGTTATGACCCTGGGGAGTAGTACAGTTCCTATTTTTGTACACAAAAACAAGCTATTTGATAAAGTGTACTCTATCGAAGATATCCATAAGTTACACACCAGCAGAATACTGTCTTCTATTAAAATAGACATGCACTCACTGGATAAGACCGTAATATTAGCACTTAGCACGTAATATTAAGCTTTGGAGCAGCCTCGTCTGGAATATACAGTTCAGTTCTGGGTTCCAGTACATAGAAAGGATGCCCTAGAGCTAGAAAAAGTACAAGAAGAGCAACCAAACCGGAGGATTCTACCTTTGTAGAAAAATGAAAAGAAGTCATTCGAAGTGACATAATTTTCACAAATATATAAATGGCTTGTACAAAAAAAATTGTGGAAAAAGTTCTCTCAAAAACACAATGGGGCACTGCCTCCATCTGAAAAGAAAGTGGTTCAATCACCAGTTGAGACAAAACTATCTCAGATGCTTTGTTAAAACAGAACAATGTTAAAGGGGTTGTCCGATACCTAAAGCATTTTTAATTATGGTCTTGAAAGTGATTAGCATAAAGAAATGCCTGGAATTGTGACATCCCGTCCATCATCATGTGTGCTGCTGTAGCCTTTCATTTGCCTCAGCAGTCACATGACACTTGAAGGCACATCACTGATGAGGCTAGTGAATGGCTGCATGTAACAATGGACTGGACGTCACATTTCTGAACCACAGCCAACCAGAAGCAGCGGCGATAAGACCATCGGCACGTGGACAGAATGTCAGGGAATCGGGGAGTGGCTTTTAGGTTATCCTAAACAGGTGGTGTGTGCACGAACCACATGATCACCCGATGAATGAGTGTTTTGCTTGTTCATTGGCGGCACATAATCTGGACTCCCGATCCCCCGATAACCTGGACGAATATTGGTTCATCTAAATCCGCTTTAAGAACTATAAATGTAATGCCTTGGTGCCGCATTCTTTAAGTGTCGCTCCTTAAAGTGCGCATATTTCAATTATACCAGAATTGAACCAGAAGGGAACCTAAGGTAACTAAAGATATAGCCACTGTAAATAATGTTTCTGCTTCTCATTATCTTCACCCCTACTGTCAAAACCTCTGCACCCAGCAAAGAACTATATATCTCTCCATCCATCTCCTCACATCTGTTTCTTAACATAAAAGAGTCTCTCTCCAAATGCACTCAGCCACCTCATGCTCTCTCTTACTCCCACCTTACACTTACTTTGCTTCTCCTTATTGCTGGCAATATATCTTCAAATCCAGGCCCTCCTCAGCAGATCCCCAGAATCATATCTACATCCCGCTATCAATCTCCTTCTACAATCTTCTGAAAACCTCCAATTTTGAAAATATTTACCTGGCCCCTGCTCCCCCTGTCTCTCTTGCAGGGGCATTATGAAATGCTCACTGTCTACAACAAACTTTCATACATTCATAACCTTTACATTTCTCAAAAACAGAAAATGTAACAGAAACATGGCTGACACACTGACACTTCCTCCACTGCTGCACTCTCTTATAGCGGATTTCATTCACCCCCGAACTGGCAGCAAACATGGTGGAGGAGTTGGTCTTCTCTTATAAGACAACTGCTCCTACAGCCCAACTCCACCGCCACCCTCCATTATGCTCCCTTCATTTGAATTACACACTGTTCGCATCTACTCTCCCTCCAACCTCCAAGTAGCTGTAATCTACCGCCCACAAGGCCCAGCCACCATCTTTCTTGACCACTTCAACACTTGGCGCCTTCACTTTTTTTCTGCTAACACCCCCACTGTCATCATAGGTGACTTCAACATCCCCATTGACACTTGCCACTCAGATGCCTCTAAGCTTCTCACATTCGCTTCATCATTTGGTCTCTCACAGTGGTCCTCCACTCCCTCCCACAGAGATGGTCACACACCGGATCTCATCTTTATCCGACTTTGCTCCCTAACACTTCAAACTCGTCTCTAACCATATCTGATCACAACCTACTCTTCACTGGTCTCTTCAGCTGCTCCACCAGTCCACACACTAGCACACCCTCGCAGGAACCTCAAACATCTTTCATTTGCTTTCTGACTCTCTTGTGCCTCTGTCAACTACATGTTCCCTCCAGGATGCAGATGCTGCCACCACTTTGCATAAAACCACAATAACTACAGCTCTTGACTCATTTGCCACCCCCCCCCCCAACTCCACCCCTTACACACAATAAAACCTGAAAAATCAATAGGCAACCCTGGAACAAAAGCCTGACCAAATAACTGAGACAAGCTTCCAGGGCTGCACAGCGGTGATGGAAGAAAGCCCATTCTAAGGAGCATTTTACCACCTACAAATAATCCCTCCTCATTTTCAAGTCCTCACTCACTGCTGCAAAACAGGCCTACTTCGCTTCTCTCAACTTTCCCGTCTCACAACTCTAAACAACTTGTTAACACTTAACTCTCTTCTCTGTCCCTCAGTGCCCACACCCTCAACTCATGCTGGCTGAGGACTTTGCCACATACTTTAAACAAAAAGATTAACAACATCAGAGAAAGTTTTAGCTTACAGTCCCCACAGCGCCTCCACACATCTTCCCCCAAAACCTGCTTCTCCACCATTACAGGGGAAAACCTTTCAACCCTACTCTCCACCATGCAACTGAAACTGCACTTACCAAAGTCACCAATGACCTGCTAACTGCCATAGCCAGACAATATGAGCTTTCCTCTGCCTTCAACACCATCGACCACTGTCTTCTGCCTCTCCTGGATCACATCATAACTTACAGACCGAACATTTAGTGTCTCCCACTCTCACACCACCTCCTCATCTCATCCCTTCTCTGTTGTGTCCCACAAAGCTCTGTCCTAGGACCCCTGTTCTGCTTAATCTAACACCTTCGGCCTGGGAGAGCTCATAGAATCCCCTGGATTTCCATATCACTTTTATGCTGATGCCACGCAAATTTACCTCTCTGGTCCAGATATCACCACCATACTATCCAGAATCCCACAATGTCTACACTCTCCTCCTTCCTCACTTGTTTTCTAAAACTTAACATGGATAAAACAGAATTTATCATTTTTTCCCCCATCTCACTCAACCCTTCCAACAGACCTATCATGATCAATGGCTGCACACTCTCCCCGGGAAACCAAGCACGCTCCTTGGAGTAACTTTTTAATATGCCCTATCCTTCAAAGTGCACATCCAAGCCCTTTCAACCACATGCTGCCTCCAACTCAAAAATATCTCTCGCATCTGCTCATTCCTTAGTCAGGAGTCTGCAAAAATGCTTGTAAATGCCCTCGTCATCTCCTGTCTAGACTACTGTAACATCTTCCTCTGTGGCCTCCCATCTAGCACCCCTCCAATCTATCCTCAACTCTGCTGCCTGACTAATCCACCTCTCCCCCCGTTGCTCCTCTGCCAATCCCTTCACTGCCTCCCGATTGCCCAGCAAATTCAGTTTAAAATACTAACAAATATATATAAGCCAGTCCACAACCTATTCCCTTCTATACATCTCTGAGCTACTTTTCCAATACATCCTCACATGTAATCTCCGAACCTCACAAGACCTCCTTCTCTACTCCTCTTATCACCTCTTCCTACAACCGCCTCCAAGATTTCTCCCATGCATCTTCCATACTCTGGAACTCTGCTGCTATACTCCTATATGACCAGCTTTACCCTCACCTACTGTGTCCTTCTATAAATTGTGGGCAGGGTCCTCTTTCCTTCTTGTAATTAGTCTTATTTCATGCTTATTGCAATTGTTTTGTATTATGTATGTACATGGGCGCACCGAAAGGGGGGGTCTGGACCCCCCCAGGTACATGTATGACGAATCTTTGGTTATAGTTTCAACTGAAACGGTCAGAGCAATGCAGTAAGACCATTTTGTCAACCTTACGACATCCGTCTTTTTTTAAGAAGGAAAATAAGGGAAACAATCTTGAATACATCTCCAAACCTGGAGGGGCAATGTGTCTATAAAACTCTCCCAGCACGCAAAAAATTGTTTCACGTTAGTCTCCCTCCTTGAAGACGCCTCTACCCAATCCATCTTCATTAAGAAGGAGAGTTTCTCAAGAAACAACTTAAATGGCGGGGGTGTAGGGTCAATCCATGTATGGAGGATGGTTTTGACCCCTGCTGCTGCTATTAGGCATAACAATTTCCGGCTGCAAGGGGTACAACGTGTTTTAGTGGAATCGATGTATCCAAAGATGGCCCATATAGGGTCCAAAGGTGCTGCTGACGTCAGATGGGTGGTGGTTGAAGTGTGTATTTTACCCCAAAAGGATTGTATCACCGGACATAACCACAGCCAATGAAAAATATCTGCTCCTGATTCCCTACATCTGAAACAATTATCCGACTCAAAGACGCCCATAAGATGGCGATAACGTCATTATCATCGCGCCGCCTGAGCCGGGCAGCACACAGCAGGGACACAGGCCAGAAGAGGCCTGCATCGCATCGCCACTGTCTGCTGATGGAGGTAAGTATTAGTGGGTTTTTTGTTTTTTTTAATAGATGCTACATTTAGGGGGCACCTGGCAATTTCTCACTGGCCCTTTTTTTTTTTTTTTTTTTTTGGGGGGGGGGGGGATTTGGGGGCATCTGGAAATTTGATACTGAATTTTTTTGATACTATCCGAATTTTTTTGGGGGGGGCATTTATTTCTTGCCCATTTTGTGGGGGCACTTCTTACTGGCACATTATATGGGGGGCCACCATGGAGAAGAGCCCTATAGGGGAATCTGGGGGCTCTAAAGGGGCCTTTTTTTATTGGCACATTATGGGGGACACTATAGGGGAGTGGAGCACTATGGGTCATCGGAGCACTATGGGGGCATCTGGTGGCTCTAAAGGGGCATTTTCTTTTTACTGGCACATTATAGGGGCACTATAGGGGAGAACGGCACTATAGGGGCATCATTTGGGGGCACTATGGGGGCATCTGGTGGCTCTAAAGGGCCATTTTTTTTTACTGGCACATTATAGGGGACACTAAAGGGGAAACTGAACTATGGGGCATCTGGTGGAACTATAAGGGCATCATTTGGGGGCACTAAGGGGGCATCCAATGGCTCTAAAGGGGCATTTTTTACTGGCACATTATAGGGGGCACTATGGCATCTGGCACTAAGGGGACAATTTTTACTGGCACATTATGGGGGAGAGGAGCACTATAGGGGCATGTGATGGGGCAGTAAGAAGGGGCATTTTTTACTGGCATATTATGGGGACACTATGGGGGCATTTACTGGGGCACTATATAGGGGTATTTTATACTGGTATACATTATGGGGACATTAGCTCAACTGCAGACACTAAGCAGGGGTATTATTGTGAGCTTTCCTACTACTGGGGGGCTATGGGGAACATGATTACTAGTATGGGCACTATGGGGACATTATTACTACCAAGTGTGCTCTGGCAGAGAATTATTTCTATATGGGGGGGGGGCACCTTGGCATAGTATCAGCTTTGCACAATTATTTTTGGGGGACATTAGACATTATCTTTATACTATTAGTGTCTGGGCGCAGCTATTTTTTAGAGCACTTTGTGCCAATAATTATTGATGGGGACAATATCTGTGTGGTAGTAGTATTTTTCAGGGGACAGTTTCTCTTTCTGAGTTAAGAGAACGTCTACAACAAAGGTGACATCACTGGATGTAAGAGGTATGTGGCTCTATGTAGGAGAGGAGATGCTCCGGCTCCTCCCCCTGCCATTTGCAGAAGGAGGAATCAGAGCTGGGTGAGAACGGCCAAGGGGGGCAGCAGGCCACGGGCAGGTGGCGGATGGTGTAGAGCCGGGCCTCAACAATATCATTTCAGCTGTACAGTGTTTGTTGGGAGTGGCCTATTATATTTAGGAGGGCTTATAATAATGGGCGGGGCCTAACTTACGCGCGCCGCTTTGACTCTTCTGGGAGGAGCTTTAGGGAATGGGCAGGGCGTCAAAAATTGGCACAGCGAGCTATGTGCGTCGCATTTTTTACTTTTCGGACTCCCCCCCCCCCCCTTATAAAAAATTCCTGGGTGCTCCCCTGTGTATGTATACCCCTCTTCATATATACAGCGGCATTGAATGAATAGCAGTTGAACTAGGCATTAGGATTCAGAAGAAGGCTGGATTGACACATGCGGCTTATCTGACTCGAAACAGGAAAGGATTCAAAAAGGTTGAGAAATATCAGTTTTTTCTCATGCTTTCTCTCTTTAACCCTTTCCTGGATCAAACCTAGCATCAGCAACTACATATGGGAATCAAATCGTATAGCCTGCAAGTCAAACTATGGGACACTAAAACCTATTCAAATACATTGGCATGGGCAATGGAGATTACTAGCAGGCATTTGGATTCTCAGTTGTTAAAAACCTTTTTGTCACAGTAAATGTGACTGTATTAAAGACAGACAGTGACATATAAAGAAATAATTATCATTCACGAGCAGCACAACCCGGCTCCACTTCTGGATTCATTAGCATTAAAAACAGACTAATGTCAACTGTAATGAGGTGCACCTGCTGCCTGTAAAGGGCCCGAGCCCTCTATATACCAGATTACCGGGATTAAGCCACTCGTCACAGACATGCATGGGTGATAGCCATTATGTGCTCCACGAAAAACCTGCCTGGGTATTCCATAGGAATTATACTTTATGAATTCCAATTTTTTATAGAAAAAGAAAAAATATGCATAAGCGTGATTTTACTGAAAAAAATTGCTGCAGCCAGATTGTGCTGACAGCTAATAGGAAAATATAAAACGTAGAAGGAACAATACTTTTTTTGTGGTGCATTTGTTTTGAGCCTGTGGCCTATGTTTTTCAGGCTTTCCCACATAAGCTTTTTTTATAAGATACCTGAAAAAAGAAAAATTCCACCCACAAATGCCTGTTAAAACAAAGGCAAAAAAATAAAAGGCAGCAAAAAAAAAAAAAAAAAAAAAATTATGTATGAAGAAAGCCTAGGTGAAGAAAAGAGATCCGATACCCAACATATTTATTGTACATTTTGGGACATTTCTGTGAGCCCAGATATTTTACACCATTTAAAGTTATCTAAAACAGGTGGCTACCTCTAGTAATTGTGTGCAGTCTTCTAAGTTCGGCTGTAAGAACGACTTCACATGCTGCGAATTTTGTGGCAGAATTTCCCCTCTATTTCCCCTCCCTCTATATACACACACTATATACCCTCCTCCACTCCTCCCTCTATATACCCTCCTCCCTCTGTATACACTATATACCCTCCTCCAGTCCTCCCTCTGTATACACTATATACCCTCCTCCAGTCCTCCCTCTGTATACACTATATACCCTCCTCCACTCCTCCCTCTGTATACACTATATGCCCTCCTCCACTCCTCCCTCTGTATACACTATATGCCCTCCTCCAGTCCTCCCTCTGTATACACTATATGCCCTCCTCCAGTCCTCCCTCTGTATACACTATATGCCCTCCTCCAGTCCTCCCTCTGTATACACTATATGCCCTCCTCCAGTCCTCCCTCTGTATACACTATATGCCCTCCTCCAGTCCTCCCTCTGTATACACTATATACCCTCCTCCAGTGCTCCCTCTATATACACTATATACCCTCCTCCTCCAGTCCTTCCTCTATGTACCGTATATACTCTCCTCCTCCAGTCCTCCCTCTATATACTAGGGCTGTAGAGTCTGTGTCCATTTTGGTGGAGCCGGAGTCGTTATAAAATGGACAGACTCCAAAAATATATAATAAATTAGTACATTTCGTTCAATGCAGTATGTGCTGAATATATTCTCATAAGAATTTGGGAAAATGATGAAATGTCCTATAAATGTCTGTTCTATTCCTGAACTAAGGATCTAGGCTTTTAGTTGAGATGAATGTGTGCTGCCCTTTATGTAGATGCTCAGTAGTAAAACTCCTCCGCTACAGAGCAGAGGAAAAGGCACTGGGAAGGAATGGCTGCACTTATCTCAGATCTGCTAGAGAAAACAGGATTAAAGAGGTTTTCTCACTAGTTACAAAGATTAGCTTTCAACATAAAGGGACAGTTAAAAGAAGACATTTTCTAAATACATTGGTCAGTCATGAACTAGACCAGGCATCTCAAACTCGTGGCCCTCCAGCTGTTGTAAAACTACAACTCCCAGCATGCCCCAATAGCTGTAGACTCTCCTGGCATGATGGAAGTTGTAGTTTTACAACAGCTGGAGGGCCATGAGTTTGAGATCTCTGAACTAGACAGTTCAGCAGGTCTTACACTGCACACAGGTTTCTATGGTAACCTGCAGACCAGAAAGACTTATCTGATTGGCTGAGAGCAGGAGTGACTTCACCCCCACGGAATGATGGGACTGAACTCTGAGTGATTACCTGCAGTAAGCAAAAGGTACAAGTGTTGAGGGCTGAGAAGCATGGCTTTACCTATAATTGTGTTAGAGATCATAATCTCCTTCTCTGTCAGAGTAAGTTAATATATGCTAATAACTGCTGGAGACCCACCCACAGCCTGAGGAGACAGAGTGAGTGCAAACTGAATGTCAGCCAGTGAATCAACTTGCTGAGAAAACCCCTTTAAGTCAAGTACTTCTTAGTATATCTAAACTTTCAATAAACTGTGCATAAATCAATTGTCCAGTGCATGTTCTCTACATATGCTTTCCGCTGAGCTCATGTTTGGAGAGGTTAGCTGCTCTGATGGCTTCTATATGCTATACATAGAATATAAGGGGGGAAACTGTTTTTTAACATCTCAAATTCAGAACTACAGTAACTCACATGTGAAAAAGTACTATAGGTGTAGAAGCCATTGTCAAGCCTTTGTTTTTCTAGCACTGCTAGTAGTTTCAATTTCTAGACTGTGAAGCAGTATGATGGAAAACACCTAGGGCCTTATGTATGAAAACTGTCCCATAGAAACCAATCACAGCTCTCCTTTCATTTCATATACTGCTCTGGAGAAATGAAAGGGGAGCTCTGATTGGTTGCTATGGGCAACAAAGAAAGTCTTAGACCTAGACAGTTTTCATACATCAGGCCCTTAGTGAGCTGTACCCAGAGAAAAGCCGGATACTGAAAGTTCAGATTAAAGATATCTAGTAAAACATATATTACAAACTTTTTTTTGTCATGACTTATCTGTACTATTGATTTATGAAAAGTTTGTTTAAAGTTATCGCTTAAACATGCACCATGTATGAGGGAGTCGGAGTTGGGGTTTTGGCTTACTGACTCCACAGCCCTGCTATATACACTATATACATTCCTTCTCCAGTCCTCCCTCTATATAAAAGTCCTCCCTCAGATAAAATAAAAAAAAAATCTCTCACCTGTCCTGCGCCGCGGCTCCGCTCCAGTGTCCGGCGCTGCACTGTCCTGACCACGTACAGCGTCAGGACGTAGTGTGCGCACTCTGACCTGATGCTGCACATAGTCAGGTGACAGTGCAGCGCCGGGAGAAGAAGACTGAGGAGCGCCGGACCTGGAGCGGAACCGCGGCGCAGGACAGGTAAGGGATTTTTTTTATTTTATTCTTATGGTGGCCTAGTGGGCTGTTCTGAGGGCTGAAGGGGGCACTACTGTGGGCTAATCTGAGGTTTCAAGGGGGCACTACTGTGGGCTAATCTGAGGTCTCAAGGGGGTACTACTGTGGGCTGATCTGAGGTCTGAAGGTCTATATAGCCTCCTCCAGTATATATATATATATATATATATATATATATATATATATATATATATACACACACACTATATCGCCTCCTCCAGTCCTCCCTCTATATATACACACACTATATCGCCTCCTCCAGTCCTCTCTTTATATATACACTACTAGCAGAAGGACCCGGCTTCACCTGGGTATATTTCATCTATTTCATTGAATGTTTCTGTGTGTCGTTGCAGAGAGAAAGTCATCCTCCCTCCCATCCCTGCAGCTGACAGATGTTGATTTTTACCTTCAATTGTTCAATCTCCATTGGCTGCGGAGTGGGAGGGGTCATGGCCTGACTGAGTCGGGGGCGTGACGTTGCAAGACCTGGGGCTGGGTTTTAAGTCCTTCTTTTGATGGTGGCCAGAATTACAGGTCGATGCCATGGTAATTTATGAGGACACGCCATGGGTAACAGTGGAAGAAAACATTGCTTTACACGGGTATATTTAATCTATTTCATTTAATGTTTCTGTATGTTGTTGCAGAAAGAAATCCAACTTCCCTCCCACCCCTGCAGCTGACAGAAGTTGATTTTTACCTTCATTTTTTCAATCCCCGTTGGCTGCGGAGTGGGAGGGGGCGTGGCCTGACAGAGTCGGAGCGTGGTTTCGCGAGATCTGGGGCGGGGGTCAGAGTGGCATGAATTACAGGTCGATGACATGGTAATTTATGGGGACCCGCAATGGGTAGCAGTGGAAAAAAAACATCTTTTATTAGTACTGAATGGTCGTAGTCTAAAATTAGTCAATTTCATCTACGATTTTTGTGTCGTTGCAGAGAGAAATTCACCCTCCCACCCCTGCAGCTGATTTTTTTCAATCCCCGTTGCCTGCGGAGTGGGAGGGGGCGTGGCCTGGCAGAGTTGGGTTGTGGATTATCAAGATGCTTCGAACGGTTGTAGTCTGAAATTAGTCTATTTCATCTAAAATTTTGTGTGTCACCCTCCCACCCCTGCAGCTGACAGAAGTTTATTTTTCCCTTCATTCTTTCAATCCCTGTTGGCTGCGGAGTGGGAGGGGGCATGACCTGACAGAGTTGGGGGTGTGGCTTAGCAAAGCGCTTCGCATTGATGATTTAATCTATTTCATTTAATGTTTCTGTGTGTCGTTGCAGAATGGCTGCAGAGTGAGGGGGCGTGGTCTGACAGAGTTGGGGGCGTGACTTAGCAAGATGATTTGAACAGTTGTAGTCTATAATTAGTCTATTTTATCTAAAATTTTTGTGTGTCGTTGCAGAGAGAAATTCACCCTCCCACCCCTGCAGCAAACAGAAGTTTATTTTTACCTTTATTTTTTCAATCCCTGTTGGCTGCGGAGGGGGGAGGGGGCGTGACCTGACAGAGTCGGGGGCATGGATTAGCAAGACGCTTCACATGGGTGTATTTAATCTATTTCATTTAATGTTTCTGTGTGTCGTTGCAGAAAGAAAGTCAACCTCCCACCCATCCCTGCAGCTGACAGAAGTTGATTTTTACCTTTATTTTTTCAATCCCTGTTGGCTGCGGAGTGGGAGGGGGTGTGGCCTTACAGAGTCGGGGCGTGGCTTAGCAAAGCGCTTCGCATAGGTGCATTTAATCTATTTCATTTAATGTTTCTGTGTGTCGTTGCAGAAAGAAAGTCAACCTCCCACCCATCCCTGCAGCTGACAGAAGTTGATTTTTACCTTTATTTTTTCAATCCCTGTTGGCTGCGGAGTGAGTGGGGGCATGGCCTGACAGACGGGGCGTGGCTTAGCAAAAGGCTTCGAACGGTTGTAGTCTATAATTAGTCTATTTCATCTAAAATTTTTGTGTGTCGTTGCAGAGAGAAATTCACCCTCCCACCCCTGCAGCAAACAGAAGTTTATTTTTACCTTCATTTTTTTTAATTCCCATTGGCTGCGGAGTGGGAGGGGGCGTGACCTGACAGAGTCGGGGGTGTGGATTAGCAAGACGCTTCGCATGGGTGTATTTAATCTATTTTATTTCATGTTTGTGTGTGTTGTTGCAGAAAGAAAGTCAACCTCCCACCCATCCCTGCAGCTGACAGAAGTTGATTTTTACCTTTATTTTCTCAATCTCTGTTGGCTGCGGAGTGAAAAGGGGTGTGGCCTGACAGTTGGGGGTGTGGCTTAGTGAGACCTGGGGCGGGGGTTTTAAGTTCTTCTTTTAGGGTGGCCTGAATTAAAGGTCAATACCATGCTTATTTATGAGCCCACGCAATAGGCAGCAGTGGAGGAAAACATCTTTTATTACTACTGAACTGTAGTAATAGAAAAACACATAAGTTATATTTATGGTAACCGGAAAACCTTTAACAGTGTCAGTGAATAGAAATGGATGAGATCCTCAGCTGCTGCTAATTACCTGGTTGTTATGGAAACCTGCCCTCCCTGTGTGTGCCTTTGCAGAGAATGGCAGTTGGAGTTTAAAACCAAAGCTCCCAGTTGTAATGTTGGCTAATGGAGATCATATTTTGGGAATATCTCAGGAACGGTATGTCCTAGAGAGATGAGACCTGGTCTAAAACCTTCCCGGACACCTGATGTACCTGTGTGCCGAATTTGGTGAAAATCGGTCCAGTAGTTTGGTCGCGCATAGAGAACAGACAGACAGACAGAAACTCATTTTTATATTATTAAGAGATATATCTTCCTCCTGTCCTCTATATGCACTATAGGGGACTGGAGGAGAATATCTAGTGCATATGTGCACCCCTCTACGTACAAGACACTCCCTCTATATACAGTGTACTTCCAACAGAAAAATAAAACGTTATTGCAAAAAAATAAATAAAAAGTAGTGATTATAATCAATAATAGTCAATAAAGTTGAAAATCAATATTATTTTTTTTTGCCAAAATCACTCAGCCCAAGTGGCAGCACACACGGTATAGCTGACACACTTTACATCCTGTGCACACGCCCCGAAAATCTGAGTGGTTGGTTAGAAAAAGAGAAGAAGAAATAGGGACGCTGAGAGGTAAGATTAAAAAAGAAATGTCCGAGTGCCTAAAATCCTGCAAACCCATGCTTTTACTGCGTTCACAGGCACAATTTAAATCTAGCATACAATACTTCTTACTAAAAGATATAAAAAGAATAAAACAAGAAAAAAATGAAATGTGTCCTTTACAGAAAAAAACTGCACCTGCAACGCAATACTGGCTCACAATCTGTCTTCAGACAAGGTTGGCATTTTTATTACGATTTTATGCAAGCCTTATCATGGACTGCTAACACAAAGCTATGGGGGTTATCTGGGCAGGAATGCAGCACGAGCCAGGTGGGGCCGGGGGAGATGTAAACAGCACCTCATATCTTTGGGTTATGTGAGCTTTTGTTTAATATTTTTGTCACGATTGTTACTTTTGTCAGAGCTTTCAGTCAAAACGAATGTAAAGTGAGTACAACCAGGATACGTCTTTATCAGGAAAAAGCAGATATATATATATATATATATATATATATATATATATATATATATATATATATATATATATATACACACACACACACATATATACAATCTAAAATTTAAATAAACCCCTTAATGAATAGATCCGTTTGGGACTTAAAGGAGTTTTCCACCTTTTAGATACTGATGACCTATCCTCTGTGGGAGTCTGACACCGACCACCATCACTGATGAACCACCTGCGGCAGCCACAGGCACAGTAGGGGACGGGTAACGGTAGCTGAGCTGCAGTATGCCGGCATGGCCACTACACAGTGGACAGAGCCTTCTGCTTCTGGCTACAGACTGTTTCCAATGCCAGCAGCTGCCACAAACAGATGACCAGTAGGGGTGTCCTAGGATAGATCAAGATATTAAAAAAGGCAGAAAACTCCTTTAATGACCTGCTAATTTTTTCAACTTGAATGTAAAAAACAAAACAAAAAAAAAAACAATGTTTTTGCTTTTTCTAAAAAATTTTTTTTATACGATTCAGATTTTACACATAATAAACTGCTACATTAATCCAGAGTGTTATTATGGTCATGTGGACAGGTAATATATGTGGGGTTTTTGGATTTATATAAAGTATGCGCAAAACAATGTATTTTATAATATACAATTATGTGCCCTAACTGCAGGCTTAGTGTACAGTCATGGCCAAAAGTTTTGAGAATGATACAAATATTAATTTTTACAAAGTCTACTGCTTCAGTTTTTATAATGGCAATTTGCATATACTCCAGAATGTTATAAAGAGTGATCAGCTTAACAGCAATTACTTGCAAAGTCAATATTTGCCTAGAAAATGAACTTTATCCCCCAAAACACATTTCAACATCATTGCAGCCCTGCCTTAACCCCTTCCCGACCGCCGCCGTACATGTACGGCGCGCGGGCGGTGCGGGGACATGACGCCCGCTCGCGGGTGCGGCGGGCGTCATGGCCGGCAAGTCTCTGCTGTTTCTAACAGCAGAGACTTGCCGCATCTTACCTCCGTCTGCGGAGACTTCCAGGGCCTTCTGATGCCGTGATCACACGTGATCACGGCATCAGGATGCGTCTGAACCCGGAAGCCCACGCTTCCGGGTGGTGTACAGACGCCCCGATTGGCCAATCGGGGTGTCTGTACACCATATGAAAACTGTAATCCTCGCTGGTGAGGATTACAGTTTTCAAACTGCAATTCTTATTCTGGCCACTAGATGGCAGGCCAGGATAAGAAATGAGCAATTCATGGTTTTAACTGCATCTAGTAAATCCATGATTGCTCATAAAGAAAAAAAACAAAACACAATAGATCAGATGATATTTGAGCTTTAAAATAATCACAGAAAAATTTAAAAAAAATGTTAAAAAATATATAAAAAATAAAAAAGATATAAAAGTTCAAATCACCCCCCTTTCCGTATAAGTAAAAAATAAATACCAATAAATATAGACATCATGGGTATCACCGTGACCGAAAACGCCCGTACTTTTAAAATATAAAAAAAAATTTCAATACGGCGAATTGTGTGGCGGAAAAAAGCGTCCAAATGGCGATTCGCAGTTTTTTGTCCCTTTTTTTTTTCTAAAAAAAATTAAATAAAAAGTGATCAAAAAGTCATACACACCCCAGAATGGTATCAATAAAAACTTCAGACCGCCCCGCAAAAAATGAGCCCCCATACAGCTCTGTACACATAAATACCAAAAAGTTATAGGGGTCAATATATGACAAGGAAAAAAAAAAAAAAAAAAAAAGGGCAACTTTCTAATTATTTTATCACCATCTAAACGCAGGAAAAACTATACATATTAGGTATTGCCGGATTCGTACTGACCAGTAGAATGAAAGTAACGGATCAGTTTTAATGCACATCGAATGCTGTAAATAAGAAACCCGTAGAACTGTAGCGGAATAGCGTTTTCTTTGCAATTTCACCCGGTTTGGAATTTTTTTCCCGCTTCCCACTACACCGTATGCAATATTAAATGGTGGCGTTGGAAAGTACAACTTGTCCCGCAAACAACAAGCCCTCATACAGCTATGTGAACAGAAAAATAAAAGAGTTATGGCTGTTTGAAGGCAGGGAGCACAAAACGAAAATGCAGAACCGAAAAAAGCTCCGGTCGTGAAAGGGTTAAAAGGACCAGCTAACATCGTTTCAGTGATTGCTCCATTAACACAGGTGTGGGTGTTGATGAGGACAGGGCTGGAGATCAATCTGTCATGATTAAGTAAGAATTACACCACTGGACACTTTAAAAGGAGGCTGGTGCTTGGCATCATTGTTTCTCTTCTGTTAACCATGGTTATCTCTAAAGAAACACGTGCAGTCATCATTGCACTGCACAAAAATGGCCTAACAGGGAAGAGTATCGCAGCTAGAAAGATTGCACCTCAGTCAACAATCTATCGCATCATTAAGAACTTCAAGGAGAGAGGTTCCATTGTTGCCAAAAAGGCTCCAGGGCGCCCAAGAAAGACCAGCAAGCGCCAGGACCGTCTCTTAAAAGTGTTTCAGCTGCGGGATCGGGCTACCAGCAGTGCAGAGCTTGCTCAGGAATGGCAGCAGGCAGGTGTGAGTGCATCTGCACGCACTGTGAGGCGGAGACTCTTGGAGCAAGGCCTGGTCTCAAGGAGGGCAGCAAAGAAGCCACTTCTCTCCAGAAAAAACATCAGGGACAGACTGATATTCTGCAAAAGGTACAGGGAGTGGACTGCTGAGGACTGGGGGAAAGTCATTTTCTCTGATGAATCCCCTTTTCGATTGTTTGGGACATCTGGAAAACAGCTTATTCGGAGAAGACGAGGTGAGCACTACCACCAGTCTTGTCTCATGCCAACTGTAAAGCATCCTGAAACCATTCATGTGTGGGGTTGCTTCTCAGCCAAGGGAATCGGCTCTCTCACAGTCTTGCCTAAAAACAAAGCCATGAATAAAGAATGGTACCAGAATGTCCTCCGAGAGCAACTTCTCCCAACCGTCCAAGAGCAGTTTGGTGATCAACAATGCCTTTTCCAGCATGATGGAGCACCTTGCCATAAAGCAAAGGTGATAACTAAATGGCTCAGGGAACAAAACATAGAGATTTTGGGTCCATGGCCTGGAAACTCCCCAGATCTTAATCCCATTGAGAACTTGTGGTCAATCATCAAGAGACGGGTGGAGAAACAAAAACCTACAAATTCTGACAAAATGCAAGCATTGATTGTGCAAGAATGGACTGCTATCAGTCAGGATTTGGTCCAGAAGTTGATTGAGAGCATGCCAGGGAGAATTGCAGAGGTCCTGAAGAAGAAGGGTCAACACTGCAAATATTGACTTGCTGCATTAACTCATTCTAACTGTCAATATAAGCTTTTGTTACTCATAATATGATTGTAATTATATTTCTGTATGTGATAAAAACATCTGACAAACACACATAAAAACAAGAGGGCAGCAGATCATGTGAAAATATCATATTTGTGTCATTCTCAAAACTTTTGGCCATGACTGTACAGACAGCCTTGGAGTCCAGTCTAGATCTCCAGGTCTGACTGTACAAGGGTTCCCCAAACCCCGATTCATGTCAGCGGAAATCCTGATCCACGAAGTGTGCCCCCTTAGATTGTGGCATGAGTAAAGGGTTAACCTCTTAATAGTCCTGTTATAATTGGGAAAACCCTCCAAAAAAAATGTCAGATTTTATTGTAGATTTTTAATGTGTCTGCAGTACATCTTGTTGGCATACAACTCAGGAGACACTATTGAATTTTTAACCCCTTAATATTTTTCCACTTTGTGTCCTAGCAGTCATAACATTAAATTTGTTCTTCTAAATGTTTTTGAAGGGATTAGTTGTAGGTGTTTTAGGTTTATTATTTTACTTTTAGGTGGAAAAATAATGTATGGTAAAAATGATGATGATTAGGGATGAGTGAATCGACTTTGGATGAAACATCCGAAATCGATTCGCATAATACTTCATTTGAATACTGTATGGGCTCCCTATAGTATTAGAATGTATTAGCTCCGATGAGACGAAGTTATTATCTCGCGGGACTTTGCAAACTAATAACTTCAGCTCATCGGAGCCAATACATTCTAATACTGTACGGAGTTAAGTACTTTTCCCACTGCCCCAGCTGGACTTGGGGAAAACAGGTGGTTAAAAAGCTGTTATTGGAGGTTTGGGAAAATTGTTATATATTTATATTATAATTAGATTATATACTTGATGTAACATACATTCTGACAGGAACATATTAAAGGGCACCTAAATGTTTTACTTTCTATAGATCTGTACTTCGCATGCTCGAATGGCTGAGCACAGCCCATGAAAGCCAATGGTCCAGAGGAGGACATTGCCGTGTACCCGGAGGTCACCGCTGCAGTCTGAATAAGCAGCGATAGGAAGCCTGGACCAGCGGCTTAGAGAATGGCACCAGAGAAGGGAGTCTGTCAGAGATTTTTAGATCCCAGACAACCCCTTTAATGTCCGAGCGCCTGACACCTCCATGCAATTTACATTTGTATTAAAGGGGGAACTTAGACTTAATAGAGAGGCACTACAAAGAGCATGTGCCTTGGTTTCAATGGATACCAAGTAATACTTGATTTTTCATGGTGTGGTGCTGCAGAGGCCAGTTATGCTCAGCATAGCTGCAAAGGAAGAAGAGGATGACCATAAAGAAGGGATGGATCAACAACATGCTACTAAAGGGAACCTGTCACCATGAAAATGCAATCAACAGGCAGCATGTTATAGAGCAGGAGGAACCAAGCTGATTGATATATAGGTTTGTGGGAAAAGATTCAGTATAACTCTTATTTTATTCATTAAAATTCCTGCTCATTCTGGGCTTTGAAGTCCAGGAGGCGGTCCTATCAGTGATTGACAGCTCTCTCTGTATACACAGTCATAGAGGGAAGGATGTCAATCACTGATAGGACCGACCCCTGGACTTCACAGTCCAAAATGAGCAGGAATATAAATGAGTAATATACAAGTTATACTGAATCATTTTCTACAAAACCATATATCAATCTGCTCATCTCCTCCTGCTCTATAACACGCTGCCTGCAGCTTAATCTACACGTTCAACCTGACAGGATCCCTTTAAAAGACAACAGGAGACTCGAGTGCTGTCCTCTACTGGAAGCTGTAGCCACTTTTCCCCATTGATGCTAAGCTTACTTTTCTACCTCTTAAGTCTATAAAAGCAGTCACATAACCATAAAAAGGGCATCTTTGCATGGACATCATCCCTCAGTTTTGAATTACAATAAAATGAGAATAAGGACAGACTGTTGGGTTGGTTTTGTGGGTACTACTTCATTAAAAATCATTAATTTAATTACACCAAATGTTTTGTCTGCAACATATTTGTAATGTGCCACTATTAGAAGACAAGTGGCTGAGGGATTTGTAAGATACCCATGAAGGGTTAAAACAGAGAATGCAAGCCAAGATTTGAGGTATGCTGCTCCCGATGTCCTTCTAAAAATGATGAGTGGGTGGCACTTCAGGAGGGGACCTGTTAGTCAGGACTCTTCTCCAACCAGTGGTGTTAAGTATTCAATAAATGGAACACTAAAGTACTGAATAACCTAACATGACATGGATTCAAAGGAATACACAGAAGAAAAATGCAGCACTTCTGACATCCATCATCAGCAGAAATGATGGGTGAAAAGTCATCTCCCCCGTCCTATCTTAAAGAAAGGGAGCAGGGCTGATTACAGATAACCATGTGCATAAAGCTACAGGATCCGGCCCATTATCAGCTCACTGAACACGGACACATGTACACGCTTAAATGATTAATTGTGCTGCTGGACTGCGCTTACCACTGTACAACATGATATTGTGCTGCCAGCCATCGGGGCACTGTCAGCACCTGAACAGATGCCAGGGGTAGGTAGAGCTGGGCACGGTCAATTTGAAAATATGAACTCAATGCAAAAAAGTCTAAGAGAGGGATCCATCAGATTTCCATGGGGGTTCCAGTACTTTTTGCCGCAAGGAATTGTGCTCCAGACTGCGGCATTCTTCCCGCCAAACACATACAAGCATAAGAAAGGTAAATGGAATCTGAACCTTACTCTACTCTATAGAAATTTACATACTACTTTCTTAGCTATGCTTTATATCTGCTATAAAAATATTTTATTTATAATGGATATACAGTGAAGAAAATAAGTCTTTCATCCATTGCTTATTTTGTAAGTTTGCCCACTGTCAAAGACGTGAACAGTCTATAAATTTTAGGGTAGGTTAATCTTAACAGTGGGAGATAGAAAAAAAATCCAGAAAATCACATTGTCTAAATTATATATATTTATTTGCATTTTGCACAGATAAATAAGTATTTGATCCTCTACCACCATTAAGAGTTCAGGCTCCTCCAGACCAGTAGGGCAATATTCACACGAGGCGTGTCTGGACTGGAATGTCAGGCAGCCAATCAGTGATCATCAACACTCATGAACAAGCAGAAACTCACAGCAGGAAAGCTAGGGATTGTGGGAATTGTAGTTTTGTGAGAGAAGATCAGGAGCCATGATACTCTGTGTGTTGCAGGGTCACACAGGAGACAGACAAATGGACTACAAGGTAAACTGAAGCTCTGGTTATATGTATAGTTATTGTTCTGGTTGGGTCACAGCTTGCAGCCTTAATGCAGTTTATCAAAAATTAAGTTATGTTACCGGAATACCCCTTTAACTCAACTCGCCGTGTTTGGAGGAAGAGAAATGCTGCCTATGACCCAAAGAACACCGTCCCCACTGTCAAGCATGGAGGTGGAAACATTGGGGGGAATTTATCATTAGGAGAATATTTGAAGTCAGTTTTGCTTCAGTCTGTGTTGGAGTACTTTGTGCCACATTTATCAAATGTCACAGGTTGTTTGATAAATGTGGCTTGTCCTTAAACCTAACACTTCTATCTAGAGAAGCTACTCCACTTTTCCTACTCCACCCTCCTCCTAGAGTGAGATTGCGACTATTTTGCGACTTTTAAAAAAAGTCGCAATCATAAATCTGGAGTGAAACTCATTAACATAGCTAACCACACCCACTTTTCCACCCATATGACAAAACTGGAGTGAGTGGTGTACACATGCAAAAAGTCACAAAATTTTGCGCAAAAAAGTCGCAAAAGCCCTATTTTGCGACTTTTTGATGCCAGAATTCTGGAGTGATGGTATGATAAATCAGGGCCATTATGTTTTGAGGGTGTTTCTCTGCTAGGGGCACAGGACTACTTCACTGCATCAATGGGAGAATGGATGGAGCCATGTACCGTAAAATCCTGAGTGACAACCTCCTTCCCTCCACCAGGACATTAAAAATGGGTGGTGGCTGGGTCTTCCAGCATGACAATGACCCAAAACATACAGCCAAAGCAACAAAGGAGTGGCCCAAAAAGAAGCACATTAAGGTCATGGAGTGGCCTAGCCAGTCTCCAGACCTTAATCCCATAGAAAACTTATGAAGGGAGCTGAAGATCAGAGTTGTCAAGCGACAGCCTCAAAATCTAAATGATCTAGAGATGATCCGCAAAGAGGAGTGGACCAAAATTTCTTCTGACATGTGCGCAAACTTCATCATCAACTACAAAAAACGTCTGACTGCTGTGCTTGCCAACAAGGGTTTTGCCACCAAGTATTAAGTCTTGTTTACCAGAGAGATCAAATACTTCTTTCTCTGTGCAAAATGCAAATAAATATAATTTAGACAATGTGATTTTCTGGATTTTTATTTGGATATTCGATCTCTGTTAAAATTAACCTACCCTAAAAATTATAGTAGACTGTTCATATCTTTGGCAGTGGGCAAACTTACAAAATCAGCAAGGGATCAAATACTTATTTCGTTCACTGTATAGATGCAGTAAATTAGTAAATTACTTAAGGCAGAATTTTGGATCTAAAAATCAACATGATAAATTAGGAGATTCAAATTAAATGGCTTGTCTAGGATTTTGATATTGATTGACTATCCTCTGGATAACCCATCAGATTGGAGGCAGGTCTGACCCCGCCCTCCACCTCCACCAATAGGCTGTTACCTTGTAGCTCTGGAACTACACTGCTCCGTCATTGTGTAATGGAGCAAGCTTGTTACTTCAGTGGGAGCAGCTCTGCAGTTACTAGCTCCGTCCACTACACAATGGATGGAGCGGTCTAGTTCCAGCCCTGGAAACCACTGCAGAATAGGTGATCTTCACTGATTAGAAACTGAAGACCTGTCTTGAGGATAAGACATCAATATAAAAAACCTGGACAACCTCATTAAAGGGGAACTAGACCTTTGCTCAAACCACAAAGGTGCATCAGTGGTTGTCGGTGCACTCTGCATCTTTGGATTTATCTACCCCGCTTGGCTGTTCCAGAATGCAGTGTACAGATTTACAGAAAGTATTTGGGATCCATACACACAATGGAAGAGCCAAGCAGAGCAGATGACACCCGAAGGGTTAGAGTGCTCTGAGAAGTGCTGCTGCACCTTTGTGGTATAGGCCCCTTTCACACGATCGTATGTCCTCCGAGACATATGGTCCATGAGGGGAGCATATGTACCGGATCGGCATCGATCGTGTGCACGGGAGCGCACAGCATCTTTGATACGGGGCTATTGTGCTGCACTCATAAAATCATACGAGTGCAGGACAATAGTCCCTCGGGCTGCCCGTCACGCACAGCATCATTGTAATCTATGAAGCTGTGCTCTCTCGTGCGCACGATCAATGCTGCTCCGGGACATATGGCCCGCTCACGGACCGTATAGGCATACGGTCGTGTGAAAGGGGCCTTAAGCAAAGGTTTAGGTTTCCTTTAAGAGGTTGCCAAACTTAGGTATCCTATTTTGTAATAACCTATTAGGAAAATACCATTTGTGATATTATAGATATAGGTGGGGGTCCAGCACCCTGCACCCCCGCCGATCAGTGCAGTGGCTTCACCTCTTATCTGCTTGCCATCATCATTAAAGCAGCAGGACATTGCAATTACAGCATCTCCGTCCCATCAAGACGGTAAACAGAAAAAAAGCAGCGCTCACACGAGTGCTGCACTATCTTCATACAGCTAATCAGAAGGGGTGCTCACAGTCGGACCTCCACGATCTGATATTGATGACCTATTCAAAAAATAGGTCATCAATGTCAGAAACCAGACATCCCTGTTAACTGAATGGGGTCTTCTGCCCTTACATATTACCCAGCATGGAGAAGAAATATAAAGAGCACCTCTTCCTCTGGATTGCATGACACATCATTACATTACACATACAGTATTTTGATTTCAATAGGAAGGCTATATGGAAATTTCACAAAAACGTTCTTGATCTCAGGACAGAACCTGATCTGATTGAGGCTCACGATTGTGTATGAATGTTCGTTCCCCTGATCTTTTCTCAGTGTTATCATGCCGATGATCTTCTGACAAACAAGCAAACACTCATCTGTTGGGTAATTGCATCTTTTATGCAGGATTAAAAATTTTAATTTGTAGGCAGCAATATTGCCCCATGTAAATCGGGGGATGTGCTGCCAAAAAATATAGACTGTATGTGGACAAAATCATATTAGTGATCAACTACTGACAAACTAATGAGTTATTGCATATACATGTAGGTAATGAACACCAATCAGCGCTCATTACCAGGGAGAATATCTGTCTTTGTAAAAGGGACCTTTAGTCTAGTAAAACTAATGGATTCTCTTCACACTGGTGTCACGGGCTCTGCTTTTACAGGATTCATGGCAGAGATCCGTTCAGGATAGTGCAGCAGGCTTTAGTATTCTGCCCATCAGGGGCAATGAACAGATCCGTAGATACTTTTCATTAATGCTGAAAACACTTTGAGGCACATTTATTAAGACCAACGTTTTAGACGCCGGTTTTAATAAGGCGCTGGGCTGACTGTGGATTGTCTAAGTTATTTAGAGGCACCGGCCTCTACATAACTTCGATGTATCCACCGCCGATTCTAAATGTATGATAGCTTCCTTGCTGTCTTACATCTACCAGGTATAGAAACTGATGAATGAGATGGTCGGCCTGTCCCCTTCCCCGTCCCTTTTTTTTTTTTTAGACCCGAGGTGAGCGGGGGGAGAAACAACATGGTGTGCGCTAGATATAACCCACAAAAGCGGCATATATCTGTTCATAAATGACCCCCTTAATACCTACATATTCATGTATCAGATAAAAACATACCCTAGTAAACCTTGGTCCCAGCCCTTGATGACCTGTCCAGTGCCCAGTGTGAAGGTGAATGGCTGATTTCTGGGTATGCTGCTATCAAACTCGGTGCCGTCCTCCAACTTCCCCTGCAAAGAAATAGCGAAAGTTTACAGGACTGAGCATATCGGAAGTATTTCTGCAAATGTATAACATTTGAAACAGCCTAATAAAGACGATCTGCCCAATTAGGAAGGATTTAGTAGATTGCTGACAGGAAACAATGCCCAGGAGACCCATCCAGTCTGTTTGGCCCAATTACCATCACAGAAATGGCTTGTCTACCCTCATTGTTATATAGCCTCTGCATATAGTCCGCATAAAACGTAGTTTTACATCCAGGATGTAAAATAATAAAAAAAGAAATTTTTTTTTGAGAATTAATCTCTTTGCTGACATTTACCAGTATTTAATTAGTGAACTAAGAGTGAACTAATTAAACTTGAACACAACGTCAAATGTAAGGCCCTGTCCACACCATCTTTAAAGGCTATGGGAGCAATTAATTTTATTTTTATTACTGCATTGTACTCATTATGAGCTATAAAATCATTTTTCCAATTGGTCTTTATTAAAAATATGGATTCCTTCTCTCTGTGCAGAGCCGAGATGCTCTACTAGCAAATTCAGAGTTTACTCTATGCTCTATTTTCCCGGTATTGAGATCTGTCATAAGGTCTCAATACCGGAGAAAAACGCTTCCGTTATGTCCCTTTTTATTGTCAACGGGGACAAAACATTACTGAACAGAACAGAGTGCTCCAAAATGCATTCTGTTCCGTTTGGTTGCGTTCTCATACCGGAGAGCAGCAGCATGCTGTGGTTTTCTTTTCATCATGGGATGCGGAGCAAGACAGATCCATCATGACCCCAATGCAAGTCAATGGGGAGGGATCTGTTTTCTCTGACAAAATAGAAAACGGATCCGTTCCCCATTGACTTTCAATAGAGTTCACGATCCGTCTTGGGTAAGTTATAGATAATACAACCAGAGCCGTTCATAACAGATGCAGACGGTTGTATTATCACTAACCGAAGCGTTTTGCTGAGTCTTGCCGGATCCAGCAAAAACTCTAGTGTGAAAGTAGCCTTAAATAAGTGTTTATGACCCCTTAGTAATTTAGAGATAAGGGTTATTAGATTACGGCACAGTTTTTTAGCCCCCAATTAGTAAAATGCAATGAAAAAAAATGATTTTAACTACAGGTTTCATAGTTTCTTTTTTAAACACTTTACCTTAACTATTCATTCAGATGCACTTAAAACTATTCATTTTTATTTTTTTTATTTTTTAATAATGTGTACAAATGTCAAAGGAGTTTATTCATCTACGAGTCTGTCTAAAGGGTTTGCAGATGACCTCTTTGACCACTTACTTCTCTGTTACTCAGCAGTGAATGTGAGATCACACGATGAGTCAATCAGCTGTCAGAATGTAAAGGGAAGTTAATTCATTTATTTTTCTTTACTCACTTATATAGTGCCGACATATTCCACAGCGCTTTACAGACATTATCATCACTTGCTGCCCCCAATGGGGCTCACAATCTAAGTTCTCTATCAGTATTTCTCTGCAGTGTGAAAGTAAACCGGAGGTTTAACCCACAGAAACACGGGGAGAGCATCCAAACTCCATCCAGATGTTGTGCTTGGTCAGATTCGACCCTAAGACCCTGCATTACAAGTCACCAGTGCCTCTGGTCTACAGGCTGGGCCCAGCATTACTGCTCAGCTATATAAAAGAGATAGTGGGGGAAAAAAACTGGATATTTCATAAATGTTGGGTAGGAACAGGTCCCAGCAGAAAATAGCAGAGTCAATGCGCTATTTTCAGTAGTGCCATTGTAGTGTACGGAGAGATCCACGTGTTGCCCCTCTCCATTCCCAATAGGACCCCCATTCTGGAGACAGGAGCAGGTCACAGATGGGAATACCCCTTTAATGGAGTTTCCTGAGATTAGATAATAGGGTCTGCTTCCCCCCACCCCCAAATCGGCTCTGACTTATGTAGCTGAGCCGCAACCTGACTGGGAGCATCGGGGACTTGTTCTGGAAACAGGAGCGGGTTCAAAAGGTGGGTATGCTATAAATGTCCCAGATGGGACAAGGCATGACAGATGGGACATGTTAGATGCTTTGATTGGTGAGGGTTTGGGTGTCGAGACCCAGACCAATTGCTGAAAAGAAAGGGTAGGAGCACTTAGCTAAGTGCTGAGCCCTTTCAGCTGTGGTGAGATGAGTGGTGTACTCATAGTGACAGGTTTACTACTAATGCACCAGAATTATGGAGCATATGCTTTACACCACATTTAAAGGGGTTGCCCCATTACAACAACTTATTCCCTATCCACAGGATGGGGGCTAAGGGTTTGATCGTCATGAGTTTGACCACTGTGACCCCTGCCAATTACTAGGCACCTATGTAGCTCCAATTAGGGGCATGGCTTAGCTCCAAAGTGTACCTGTGTGCCTAAATTGTGCCAGGATTTTAGTGAAAAACTTTGGTGCAAAGTAAGCCAACTAATAAATGCTATACACTTAGGCGACAAAGCCTTAAAGGGGATCTCCAGGAATTAAGAAAACGCTTAAATATTGCTTTTTTAATAAATATATTCCCAAATATCTTCCATTAGCTATAATGGCTTGCTTTGTCTGGGGAGCAATGATTAGGAGAAATAAAATGGCCACTGTCCTATTAATACACACAGAACCTGTCCTAATCACACAGCAAGACAAGTTACTTCACACGGAGCTAAAGAGCTGCCTCATTCTCTTCTTTGGTGGTCAGGGACTATGATCCTGAATAAAGATGATAAGACCTTCAGCTGAATCTCTGTAGGAATGGAGTTCATTAGGAGACAAAGTACAAAGTACAGAGAGGAGGATGAGTGATGTGGGTAATGAGCAGCAGAAGCACTTGTATGGAGTCTCCATTACCATAGTCTGTCCTGTCCGTACCTCATGTCTCCTCCTGATCATAAACCCTGACTAGCAGCCCGGAGGATGAGGCAGCTCTTTACCTTAGTGTTGTGAAGTAATATGTCCTGCTGTGTGATTAGGACAGGTTTTGTGTGTACTAATAGGATGGTGGCCATTTTATTTCTGCTAATGATTGCTCCCCGGACAAAACAAGATATTATTATTAATGAAAGGCAATGAAGCAATATTAAAGTATTTTAAGTTCCTTAATTCCCGGAGAACCCCTTTACGGTGTGCCAGATTTACCATTCGGTAGTAACCACTGTGATAAATCTGGCGCATGTCTAGTGTGAAGGCCCCATTACACTGCCTGACCAGCGGGCAGATCATTGCTAACTATGATCTGCTGGTGTACCGCTGCTGACGATTACCTGATGAACGAGCGAAACGCTCCTTCATCGGGTAATTCGATATTTCAAGCGGTCACCTAAATCATCGTTTGCCGGCAGCAGATCCTGCTGCGTGAACACCCTGTACTGCTGGCAAACAATGATTCTCTAAGGGGATGTGTGATGGCATTAAATGCAGAGGTCTTCTCCACTGACAAGCAGGTAAAGGGACCTTGCACTGTCTAAATATTAGATAGGATTAGTAAACCTGCTCTATAAACTCTGTATGAATCACCACTCGACACTCTCTGAGGAGAACCGAGCAGAGGCAATCATGGCTGAGCACATTTACCCCTTCATTTCAGTGATCGGTGGGCAGCTCTGCACCTGGACAAGCACTGATTAAAACTTCAGACATACTGCTATGACATGTCAGAGGTTTTCTGAAATGACAGTAGACATTTACTATTAAAAAAAAGAAAAAAGACTTGGAGGACCCTTGGTCTACTGAATACCAATAAGAGCACAGTGCAGAGGAAGTATTGTCCAAAATACATAACTAGATACGGACAGCATATCATGGAGCTTATGAAGACAGTGGGACCTTTGTGTTCACCATCTTACCTGACAGCTCCACTTTTTATACAGCTGACCTTTTCCAGCAAGTTTTTCAAAGTCTTATTGTTGAATAATACAGCAAATGTCTGGACTCAGGGGACACCAGGAGATATTAGTGGCAGTCCGCCTCAGGAAAGATTAAATTCTTATTGATGCACATGAAATAAACAACTATGTTTAGGATGCTTTCACACACACACTAGTGTATTTCTGCACTTCTGCATTTTGTTGAGCTTTTTGCTATAAAACCACCAGCTCCAGATGTTAGCTAAAAGGTCCATGGGAAATACGAAATGCAGGACACAACAATTTTTTTTTTTTTTTTAAATTTGGATTTCTTGCTTCTCCTCAAAAAGGCACAAAAATACACAGACAGAAGAAAAAAACACCAGGGCCAAATTTATGTGTGTGAGCACCCTTAGAGTGTAAGGTTACTTTCTCATAATGGGGGTGGGCTGGAGTTCCTCTCTGCATTTTTGCTGTGCTGCAGCCAGAACTATGGCACACCCATATTAGAATGAATGGGGACGGAACGTAGTTCCGGCTGCACAGGTGCACTAACAGCAGCACGGATCCGGCAGACTGTTCACCTGCCGGACACCCTTGCCGCTAATGTGAAAGTAGCTCAAGTCATATTTTATTTGATGATAAAGCAAGTGGCACTATAGGACAAAAAAAAAAGAAGTGTAGCATGAACGTTGTTCTAATCAGACTGCACACATAGTTGTATAGAAACAAAAAGAAAATGAAGTAAATAAAATCCATGATCTTTATTGTAGATCAGACTGCACCGCACCTACAATACTTACTAACGTACACAGAACCATACAAAATGTGGCCTGGAAAATCAGTAACTTAAAATGTTTAGTTACAATGTATATAAGTGCCAATCCAAAAGTAGGAGAATGTAACCACATACTATACTATCAGATAAAAATTCTGTCACAGAAATCACAGTCCCTTGTGGACACGCAGCCAACAGGAGGCACAGAACACTTAAAGGGGCATTCCCTTATAGCTAGGATATGCCCCCAATGTCCCACCACACCTATACTTAGAACAGAGCCCGTAAAGTGTCGGAGGGTACACCACGCATGCACAGCCACCCTCCATCCATTTTTACGAGACTACCGAAAATAAATAGTGCTGGTTTGGTAATTTCCGTAAGCCTCATCTAGAAGAGAAGGGAGGGGTGGCTGCACTTGCGCGGTAAGCTTCTCATTCAACGCACTACTAATCAGTCTCCCTCTCTCTAAACTCTCCCCCCTTCAGTCTGTAATAAATGCTGCAGCCAGGCTCATCTATCCACCCGCTACACTGATGCTACTAGTCTATGCCAGTCACTTAAAGGGGTTGTCCGGGTTCAGAGCTGAACCCGGACATACCCAGGTTCTCACTCCGGCAGCCCTCCTGAACAGGGCATCGGAGCATCTCATGCTCCAATGCCCTCCCTTGCCCTGCGCTGGATCGCGCAGGGCAAGGGCTCTTTGTTTGTAAACATTCACTGCCGGGCGGAGGCTTCCGCCCGGCCGTGAGTTCGGTGACGTCACCGGCCGTAATGGGCCGGCTTTAGCCGTTTGATTGGCTAGGGCAGCGCTAAAGCCCGCCCATCAGCGCCGATGAGGTCACCGGGCTCACTTCCGGGCGGAAGCCTCCGCCTGGCAGAGCCGGGTACGTCACCGGAACCGGGCTAAATTCCTTTGCCCTGCGCTAATTAGCGCAGGGCAAAGGAGGGCATCGGAGCATAGGAGGCTCCGATGCCCTGTTCAGGCGGGCTGCCTGGGTGAATTGAAAGGTATGTCCGGGTTCAGCTCTGAAACCGGACAACCCCTTTAACTGGTTGCCCATCCACCACAGAATACAGTTCAAACTTCTCACCCTGACACACAAAGCTCTCCACAGTGCTGCACCTCCATACATCTCCTCCCTCATTTCCGTCTACCACCCTAGTCATGCTCTCCGTTCCGTTAGCGACCTAAGATTAATATCCTCCATAATTCGTACCTCTCACTCCAATCTTCAAGACTTTTCTCGAGCTGCACCTACTCTCTGGAATACTCTGCCCTGGAATATTAGGTCAATGCACAACTTCCCTACCTTCAAACGTGCCCTAAAAACACATCTTTTCAGGCAGGCCTATCAAGCTTCCTTAAAGGGAACCTGTCATCTCCGAAACACCCCCTGAACTAGAGTAAGTGGTGTATAGTGTAAGTGATGCTGAATCCGAATATGTAAGCTTTATCTTCATACTCACTGCCATTCTGATGCTGTGCTCCCACAAACCGGCAGTAAAATGCACTGAGAGGACTCTTCTTTGAGTCCTCTCCATTATGTGAGTGAGCACTGGAGTCCAGTGAGTGCATTTTACTGCTGGTTTGTGGGAGCACAGCGTCGGAATGGAAGCGAGTATGAAGATAAAACTTACATAACTGGACCCAATGTCACTTACACTATACACCACTTACTGTAGTTTGGAGGGTGTTTCAGAGCTGACAGGTTCCCTTTAAATGACCTCTCCCCGACTAAACCTCTCCCCCACCAACTCCTCTAGCCTAAACTCGATCCTCTAACCGTCCCAAACCCAAAGGAGATCGGCCGGCACCACTCCACTTTCAGTACAATTGTGGCTCGAATCCTACTTATCACAATCAACTACCTTATGTGTCACCCCCAATTCCTCATAGATTGTAAGCTCTTGCGAACAGGGCCCTGGCATCTAATGTTTCAGTTGTATATTAGCCAGTTACTTTTGTACATGAACCCTATGAATTTGTAAGCGCTGCGGAATATGGTAGGCTATATAAATAAATATTATTATTAATGGGACTTCCGAAAATAGCTGAGTATTCCGTTCGGCGATTTTCATCAGTCCCATAGAAATGAATGGAGGGTGGCCGCACATCCACGGTGCACTCTCTGAAACTTTGCAGGCTCCATTCCAGCTATATGCTCCCAATATCCAAGATGGGAATACTACTTTGATATAAGTGGTGAGTGCATAAACTCCAAAGAGTATGTGCAGAAGCATCAGATGAAGGCGGATAGTTTAAATGCGCAGCGGGTGGACACATTCTCAGTTTTGAGTCATGAGTTAGTATATTTTGCTTATTTGCACAACACGTCGGGCTGGAAGAATTCAGCTGTACTTTTGCATATACTTTCATGTATGTTAGTCTTCAGGGTGCAATGCCTTGTATCACTTTTACTAGCCACTTACCATGTTTTTAAGACGCAGCCCCCCCAAAAGTGGGGGGAAATGGCAGTGCCTCTTATGGAGCGAATACTAATGAGTGCTTTCATTATGGAAGCGGTCATCAATATGCAGGAGGTGTAGGGAGTGACGAGTGTAGCCCTGCGTTGGCTGTACTCACCCCTCCCTGGTCATCTTCCAGGTGCCACACTGCATGAGTCCTGATTACGTACAGTGTCACAACGTAGTGCACATAGGCGCACATTACGGTGCGGATGCTGTGCGACATCAGCTCACAGTGCCGCGCTAGAACGGCAGAAGAAGGGGGTGGCGAATGTCAGTGTAGTCCAGCGTGGGAGAGACAAGTTCATTTACTTATTTTGTCATATGGAGCTTGGGGGTTTGATCGGAGGAGGAATGCGGTCTGATAGAGCTTGGGGGTTTGATGAAATATTTTTTTTTCTTATTTTCTCTTCTAGATTCTAGGTGCGTCTTATGGTCCGGTTCTGTGCCTCCTGTTGGGTGTGTGAGAAGTTGGGATTTCTATGACAGAGTTAATATCTGATAGCATCATATGTGGTTTCATTCTCCTAGATTGCCACTTATAAGCACTGCAAATAGACATTTTTGAATTACTTATTATCCAGACCACATTTGTATGTTCCATTGATTATTCTACAATAAAAATCATGGATTCCTCTTACTTTGGGACTTATGCACTGTTATCTCTGACATGACTAAAGGCCTGCCAGTCTCCATGGTCCTTCAATCAGCTTCCCTGAGATGTTTAAAGGGATTGCTCATTTTAGGCTTATTAGCCATAAAAACCCTCAATAAAGTTAATATATTTTACACTGTCTCTATCCTGGTATTGCTTCACTAGAGTTACCAGTTTCACATTAGACCAGGAGATCAGCATCCTCCGGCACTCCAGACAATCTGAAACTATAACTCCCAGAATCCTCCTTTCACTTCTTTGAGAGTTACAAGCACAACCAAGTAAGTGTGCAAGCTGGGAGTTGTAGTTTCACATCAGCTGGAGTGCTGATGGATGCTGATCACTGTACTAGACGATCACGAGAGAAGAAGGTCTAACGACAGAACAGATTTCCGTCATTCTCAGCCATTGACTATTGCTAATACTGCAGGAATGCACCAACTGATTTTTGCATGCAAATTACATCTTAATATAATTTCCCACACCCCTCTACAAACTCTAAGGCTTTGTTCACATCTGTCGTGGAGGTTCCGCATGCTGCACTATTTTTCTGGGCTCTTGATGGAAGTCCATGGGGTGCATCAGGCACCATCGGTTTTAGGCTACTTTCACATGAACGTTGTGCTTTGCGGTCCGCGAATTGCGGAGCCGCAAAAGCAACGGATGGCATCCGTGTGCATTCCGTATTTTGCGGAACGGAACAGCTGGCCCCTAATAGAACAGTACTATTCTTGTCCGTAATACAGACAAGAATAGGACATGCTCTATTTTTTTTTTGCGGCCTACGGAACGGAACAATGGATGCGGACAGCACACGGTGTGCTGTCCGCATTTTTTGCGTGCCCATAGAAATGAATGGATCGGAGCCCGCAAAAACAACATTCGTGTGAAAGAGGCCTTAGTCAGTTAGTTTAGTTTCTCTGTTCCTAGGAGAACAGAAAATGGCCAAAAACAACTCAGATGTGAACAGTCTAACCCCAATCCAAAAATTCTAATTGCCATGACTGAGCTAATGTGTAAACCAACAGTGATTTTTTTCCCCCCCAATTAGTTCAACAAAAAATGCCTCAATTTCACTATTTGAGGGCACAGGTTCTTGTTGATACAGACCCCAGTGGTATATATGAGCTTTGCACACAGAGGTCGCAATAACACCTGTACAAATCTCAAACACCTGCATATGCCTGCTTTTATACTTTGAAAAAAGACTGATGCATATGAATACGCATATGCGTTCCCTGTACATAATGAGCGCACTGAGCGCTGTGTAGTATGTGGAAGCAAAATTCTGGTATGTGGCCAGCAGAGGGAGCAGTGAAGGAGATGTGATGTTTAGCGCATTTCCAGACAGCACATGTGCAGTGACTACGGCCAATCCCTATGTACAAGTAGCCGTGCCTCTGGTATGTTCTCTGCCTGTAATCTCACCTGCATGCTCTCAGCTGATGCATGTTGGAAGTGAAGAGATAGCTGCCGGATACTGTCACATGTACATACACAGGGCTTCCATAACTGTGCAGCCATAACTGAGCCATACACAGGGCTTCCATAAGAACGATGTCATTCTGGAAGCTCTGTGTATGGCTCTGTATGGAGGCACCGCCATGGAGGCCCTGCGTCTGGCGGCACCGCCATGGAGGCCCTGCGTCTGGCGGCACCGCCATGGAGGACCTGCGTCTGGCGGCACCGCCATGGAGGACCTGCGTCTGGCGGCACCGCCATGGGACCTGCGTCTGGCGGCACCGCCATGGAGGACCTGCGTCTGGCGGCACCGCCATGGAGGACCTGCGTCTGGCGGCACCGCCATGGAGGACCTGCGTCTGGCGGCACCGCCATGGAGGACCTGCGTCTGGCGGCACCGCCATGGAGGACCTGCGTCTGGCGGCATCGCTTTTGATGCATGGAAGACAGTCATAGAGTAGACTAGTGATAGTTTCCCTGTATAACTAGCAACCTCTTAGCATTGTGCAGACCTACATATTGCATATATATATATATATATATATATATATATATATATATACACACACACACATATACACACACACACACACACACACACATGCACATACTTTCGTACTCCTTGGCTAAAAATACTCCCAAAAATTCTAAGGGGTTGTTCACATATCAGTTATTTGATCAGTTATTGTGAGCCAAAACCAGGTGTGGGTCAAAAACACTGAACAGGTGTAGATCTTTTCATTATACCTGATCTCTGTGGAGGCTTCACTACTGGTTTTGGCTCACAATAACTGATGGAAATAACTGATCAAATAACTGATATGTGAACAACCCCTAAGAGAAGTATTTTTACTCTTCTGGAAAAAAATGTAATGCAACCTCTGTTTGTACACCTTGGTCTATAACTTTTTGTTTTGTGGTGGACATGGGTGTGAGAAAAGACATCTGCAATCATTAGGTTATGTGCTCTTGGGAAACACATAGGTTTGAGTCTCTAAGACTTCAGTGGGGCCATGAAGCAGTGAAATCTCCAGTTCCAGCTAATAACAAGGATTTGTGACCACCCTTCTTAATTTGAAGAAAACATTTTGGTTTTCTTACAAGCCCTGGAAGTACATGCTATACAGCTGGAGCCACATAGTGTTTCAGTTATATTAAATGGAGAGCACTTCCATAACAAGCATGCCACCAAATGATATATTCCACTTATGTACTTACTGTGTAATGCATGTTGAGGGTATCCCCTTTGCGAGATTTAATAGGGCAGTTCTCCACTCTTTTCTTCACACCAATCTGTAACTTCTTACTTCCCTCTTTAGCAAGAGTAGGGGGAAGCAGAGAGAAGACAAGTAGGCACCACAGAGGCGTGAATGACAGAGCGTTCATGATGATGGCAGGATGGGCACCCAAACAGTTAACAGTCACACTGTTTTATTTTCTGCAAAGATAAAAAGAAAATGGAAAGTGATAGTAAGAAAGGGTCTCACTTCTACAACAGCAAAGGAAGGGGAGACAGGACACATGTGGACATAGGAACATGGTCAACTGTATACTCCAATGTAATGGATAAACTGACCCAACAGAGAATCACTTGACTGCATTCAAAAAGGGACCATTCTTACAAGATCCCTACTAGAAAAATATACTAAGGCTGACAACATCTATCCTCTAAATAAAGTGATACAACCTGTTACACAGGACTGTCCTCATCTATGTATGGATGGTCAGAGAACAACAAGAGCCAGCTAGAACATTCTAGGTTACAGGCTCTTCTCCTTCATGGGATAGATGTGAGGATGCACCACGGAGGGGAATTCTCGGAATAGGTTACGGCCGGTAATGTTATATTGTCAATAACACTTACCTTGATTGCTGGCTCTGTTCATATAGTTTAACAGGTAGAATTCATGTTTGCCACAAAAAAGGCAACAGCACCATAATAATTTATCAAAAATTGTCCCTTCCCTAACCTATTTAAAGAACTCCTTGCAGCCCCGACGTGCCCCTTCCTATACGGGGTGAGGACCCATTACAGGAACAGCTCCTCAAAGCCCCATAAAGAGGATACAAAATCAGCATGCAGTATACAGCACCTCATAGCACCTGGTTGTAGCACCTTATAAAGAAATAGGAAAGCAGCACCAGTAAATCTGCTTAGTGCAGTGAATCAATGTGCACCCTAGAAGTGTCTTGTTCCCCCCAAAAGGTGACAAATTAACAGTTACCCCAATACACCCCTCCCCCCTTCCCTTTTAAGGACAGACACGCACAACACGCACACATAACAGTTTAGTGTCTCCTCCATATGATGAGGTATGATACCCCATATGCCTGCTCAAGGTTCACTTCTATCTGAAACCCCAGGTTTAGCACTACGAGGAGTCCACTTGGTGTCATCTGTCATGAAATATGCACTCCTATGTTTCCGAGGCTCTCTGGGAACCCACACATCCTCCTTTCCTATGGGCCACGCAGAGTCTTCTTTTCCTTCCTCCTGCTTTCTTAGCACCCACACCTCACTACCTGAAACCCTTGGACCATTTTCACCTCTCCTCCCTGCATCTCTCCTAGTCCACTCTCTTAGCACCCACACATCTTGCTGCTTCTGTCCTTCTGCTCTTGCCTCCCCTCGACACCCCCAAGCCTGGGCTGTTTTCCCCCTTCTACGACCTGAGACTGCTCGACAAGAACCTGCCCATCCTTGCCACCAATTCACCCATTCCTGCAGTTCAGGAGTTTCTCCAATTTTCCCACCCTTTTTGGTAAGAGGTTCAGGAATGTCACCTAGGTTCGCACCTCCATCCTCATTTCTTTCACTCAGGTGCTCCCCTACACGAAGAGTGCTACTCATTGAGTAACCACACTCTCTGGAGGGCCCCTCATCAGCCGTATCACTTTCAACATGCGGGCTACCTTCAGAATCCCCTAAATAGAGATGAAGGCACCAGCACCATGTGCCTGTTTCCTCCACAGTTCCACATCCTTCCGAACCTGACTGACCCACAGACGCCATCTGATGAGCAGGTGACGAACAGTTCTGTGCCACAAATTGTAAATGCTGGTAGTTGATAGGGTTGGAATTCTCCTCTGTCTCACACCTACCTAATCCTCCAGAAGGGTCTCCACTATTATAATTACCCTGTTCCATTTGAAGACCCTCTGAAGACCCACTACACCCATTTCCTGGACTCCTACATACATCCCTATAGCTCCCATTGTATTGTGGACACTCTTCATGATGTTCTGCACTTCCAGGAACCTCTTCTATAAAGCCCTTTATCATCCCTAGACTACTGTCTGTATCTTTAGAGAAAAGCAGAGCTTCTGTGAACCCCCTCCCCTCAATCCCCATTGATATGCCTTTATTCCCATTGATCTCATGGCTCAGGTCCACCTCAGATGTCCCTATGTCGGTTGCCTCAGCGCTGCTGCTGCTCAATTCATACTGAGAGTCTTCTCTAATTTCGCCCTGTCCTGGGATGTCCTGCAGCACTTTCTCCTTCTCTAAACTTTGTCCCCTGTACAGATCCTGAAAGCTACTCTCCTCCATGCTCTGGTGACCACCTCCCTGAGCCAGTTCTTTGCAGCCACCATTAGCTTGGCCTCGCTTCTTCTCTTTGGAGGATTTGCTCTTCTTTTTCCGTTTCTGCAGCACCTGGCCATCCTGGTTGGCCCCCTCTGGGACTGGCATCTCCATCCTCTCCTGCATTTTGGCCTCTTCATTGCCCCTGCCATCCCATCCTCCACTGGGCTGTTGCTCACTAATGAGATCCACTTGCCCCTTCTCTTTACCATGAACCTTGCAGGGTCTCATGTCCCCCCAGGTACAGTCACCAGCGACCATGCCCTGAGGAGACCTCTCACCTGCAGATCCCCGGCTGCCACTTGTCACCTCCTGGGGGAAACTCTTACTAGTAGCCCTTCCCCAGTACTGCTCCTCATCCGTGTGGCTCCTGGTCAGCGCCAGCGGAGCCCTCTCCCCGATCACATAGTGGGAACTGCTGCGCTCCGCGCAAACCCCAACCATCTCCAGAGAGCCCCGCTCCTGCACGTCCCCATTCTCCTCATCGGCCCCTTCTGTACGGCTCGCGTCCCCCTCCGGAGCACCCCTTGCCCTCCAGTCCTCCTGCATCACCTCCTCCATTCTACGCCCCATAATCAGATCCTGGGGCCCCCTGATTACGTCCCAAGTCACCCTCGCTCCTCCCCGGTGTCTTCTCCTTTCCCTCCCCCGTGCCCCGGTTCCCCGTTCATCCCCCGGCCTCCTCATCCCCCTTCCCCGGGCCTCCTGCCCTCACCTCTCCCCTGATCTGTCTGCACGCCGCAGCTTCACACCGACTTAACCCCTCTTCCGCATCCGTGTACGTCAACGCTCACCTCGGCCAATCACAGCGCAAAGAACATCACCGACGCTAGCTGATTGGTCAGTTCCGATTGTCGTTGTCAAGTGATCAGGGGCCAGGTCGGGACATGGCGGGATGGTCAGGCTTCTTTACACAGAAATAAGGGGAGACAATCTCTGCTGTGTTCATCGACAAAGCGAAATCCCCCAGAGTAAAACAATCCACCAAATAATGGATGAAATATTAGTGCTGCGGCTAAAATGGCGCCTAATTCCTGTATGGAAACAAGAGTTAAGCCGAATAACTGGAGCTTGAGTGAAATGTCACCCCTTGAAATGCTGCAAAGTGGTACGACCCGGTGTCTAGACTGCAAAACCTAGCAAAACAATGCAAACCGTTAGAGAGCGTCACACTGCATAGAGATAGCTTCTATAAATATACTGTGGTACAAGGCGTACAAGCACGGCGGCCATGGCTGCTAGGGGAGCGCAGGGCAATGGAGGACTGCAGACAGCGCACAACAGACAGGAACCCATCTGCAGTGTATGACACAGAGGACACACAAATGCTAGATGATAATTCATAGATTATATTAGGTAGCTAGAGGAGGCAGGTGGGGCCATTTAGGAACAGTTTTATGCCTCTTTTTGGCATTATATTGACGTACTATCCCTTTTTTTGCTACTTTTTTTAGCGCCTGTGAGACAATATTTATCACATGGATGTTTTTACACCATGTTCGACACATAAGGAGAGGCTGGGGTCCCAGCAGATTTAATTTTACGCCTGGAAAAAGGTGTAACAGTTGCCAAAAAACAACGCCAGCATAGATTTTCTAAAAGGTGCAAGGACTACCAAAGATGCTCCTAATTTAAGCCCCTTCATAAATTAGGCGCATCTTCTGTCAGCAATGCCAGAGTAAAAGTAATGAAAAAGACGGACAAATGACTTAATAAATGACTCCTAATGCTTTGCAAGCGTCTTACTAAATTTGAAACATATATGTCACATTCATAGAAATAAGGGGTGTTCAATGAGTTATCTACCCCAGCATGTTCTGTCAGTGTTAAAGAGCTGAGATATTTTTGAACATGCAACACACATTATAGTAGTAGTTCAGTCTGATGAAAGCACTGGAAGTGACAGGATGGAAAGTGCAGTACAGTGCGGGTCTACTCAGAAAGTGGGGGATTTGGCGCTTCATTCCGTGGTTAAATTCCTTCCAAAGATAGAAAAGAAACCCACGTAAGGATGATTGCTGTATATGATGATGACGCACCTTCCTACTACCAAGTAAAGCTTTGGGCTAAGCAGGTTAAATTGGGTAGGGAATCAATTGAAGATGACCCCATTCAGGGCGACCTGTCGAAGCATCTTCAGAGGAGGTGTGCTGTAAAGCGTTTGCCATAATTTTGGAAGACCATCATGAATTAGGCATTTCAGCTGGCATAGTTTCCAGTATCATTCATGATGTTTTGATCATGTCAAAGGTCAGTTCCCAGTGGGTTCCACAAATGTTGATGCCTGAGCAAAAAACTTAGTAATTTAGCCAAGAGAATTCCAGGAGACTTCTATTCTTGAATTATTGTAGGTGATGGAACATGCGTGCACCACCATGATCCTGAGAGCAACCAAGAGTCCATGCAATGGAAGCACAAGGGGTCACCAACTCCAAAGAAATGTCGTGTGCAGCAGTCAGCTGGAAAGATAATGGCAAGAGTTTTTTTGGGATACAGAAGGTGTATTATTACTAGAATTCATACCACACAAGACGGCAATTACTGCAGACACCTATGCTTCAACAATGAAGGCATTACATGAGGCATTCAAAGTGAAACGCTGTGGGAAGTTATCGGGATGTGTTGCTGCTTCACGACAATGTGCCAGCACACAAGTCACAAGGAATGCTGCTTCATGGAGCTTCACCATCCACCCTACAGTCCAGACCTGGTTCCCAGTGATTAAAGGGTTGTCTGGGTTCAGAGCTAAACCCAGACATACCCTGGATTTCACCCAGGCAGCCTGCCTGACAAGAGCATCACACAGGCAGCATTACACACTGCCAGGCAGAGGCTTCCGCCCGGCAGTGTGTTTGGTGACGTCACTGGCTCTGATGGGCCGGCTTTAGCACTGCCCTAGCCGGTTTACTAGCTAGTGCAGTGCTAAAGCCCGCCCATCAGTGCCGGTGACGTCACCGGGCTCACTGCTGGGCGGAAGCCTTCGCCTGGCAGAGACCGGTTCATCACCGGAACTGGGCAAAATGCCTTTGCCCTGCGCGATTTAGCACAGGGCAAAGGAGAGCATCGGAGCATGAGATGCTCTGATGCTCTTGTCAGGCAGGCTGCCTGGGTGAAATTCTGAGTATGTCCGGGTTCAGCTCTGAACCCGGACAACCCCTTTAATTTCTCTTTTGGAACCTGAAGAAACTTCTGCATGGGCAACGATTTCCTGGCGGTCACAGGGTTCCTGCCGCGGTAAGAAGTCTCCTCCTATTCTGAGGGTATCTGATCACTGGAGGTGAAGTGGAATAAGTGTGGTGAAGTCCAGGGGGATTACACTGTAAAGTAGTAAGTTCAATTTTCTCACAAAATCTTGTTTTCATATTCAGGTAGATAATTTGAACACCCCTCGTAAATGGATGAATGAATGGGTGGATGGAAAGATTCTACACATACTAGCAGAAGGACTCGGCTTTGCCTGGGTATATTTCATCTATTTCATTTAAAGAGGACCTTTCACCACTCCTGACATGCCTGTTTTAATAGCTTCATGCATTCCCCATGTAATAACAATTCTGGAACATATATTTTTATGGCTCTATGTTGTGCCATTCCTTTATTATTTGCACTAGAAGCTATGAATGAATTGCTATTTGCCTTCAGTAAAGGAACAGAGGGGAGGTAACAAGTTGGGGGTCTGTACCTGCACAGTCTGAACATGGCAGCACTGATTGGCTAGAGTCAGTCTGTGCAGGTACACACCCCCAACTGGTCACCTCCCCTCTGTTCCTTTACTGAAGGCAAATAGCAATTCATTCATAACTTCTAGTGCAAATAATAAAGGAATGGCACAACATAGAGCCATAAGAATATATGTTCCAGACTTGTTATTACATGGGGAATGCATAAAGCTATTAAAACAGGCATGTCAGGAGTGGTGAAAGGTCCTCTTTAATGTTTCTGTGTGTCGTTGCAGAGAGAAAGTTAATGCAGCTGACAGAAGTTGATTTTTACCTTCATTTTTTCAATCCCCATTGGCTGAGGATTGGGAGGGGGCGTGGCCTGAAGACATGTGACCGTGTGTATGGTAGTTGGGACCCAGCTTTGCCTGGGTATATTTCATCAATTTCATTTAATGTTTGTCTGTGTCGTTGCAGAGAGAAAGTCTCCCACCCATTCCTGCAACTGACAGAAGTTGATTTTTACCTTTTTTCAATCCCCATTGGCTGCGGAAGTGGGAGGGGGCATGACCTGACCGGGGGTGTGGTTTAGCGGGACCTTGGGGGGATTGCTTTTAAGTCCTTCTTTAGAGGGTGGTCTGAATTAAAGGTCGATACCATGGTAATTTATGAAGACACTCAATGGGTAGCAGTGGAAGAAAACATCTTTTATTACTACTGAACGGTCATAGTCTAAAATTAGTCTATTTCATCTAATGTTTCTGTGTGTCGTTGCAGAGAGAAATTCACCTTCCCACCCCTGCAGCTGACAGAAGTTGATTTTTACCTTCATTTTTTCAATCCCCGTTGGCTGCTGAGTGGGAGGGGGCGTGACCTGACAGAGTCGGGGGTGTGGTTAATCGAGACCTGGGGCGGGGGTTTTAAGTCCTTCTTTTGAGGGTGGCGTGAATATCAGGTCAATGCCATGGTAATTTATGAGGACACGCAATGGGTAGCAGTGGAAAAAAACATCTTTTATTACTACTGAACGGTCATAGTCTAAAATTAGTCTATTTCATCTAATGTTTCTGTGTGTCGTTGCAGAAAGAAATTCACCCTCCCACCCCTGCAGCTAACCGAAGTTTATTTTTACCTTCATTTTTTCAATCCCCATTGGCTACGGAGTGGGAGGGGGCGTGGCCTGACAGAGTCGGGGGCGTGGCTTAGCTAGACGCTTCCGACGGATGTATTTAATCTATTTCATTTAATGTTTCTGTCTGTCGTTGCAGAAAGAAAGTCAACCTCCCACCCATCCCTGCAGCTGGCAGAAGTTGATTTTTACCTTTATTTTTTTAATCCCTGTTGGCTGTGGAGTGGGAGGGTGTGTGGCCTGACAGAGTTGGGGGCGTGGCTTAGCAAGACCTGGGGCGGGGGTTTTAAGTACTTCTTTTAGGGTGGCCTGAATTAAAGGTAGATACCATGCTTATTTATGAGGCCACGCAATGGGTAGCAGTGGAAGAAAACATCTTTTATTATTACTGAATTGTCTTAGTCTAAAATTAGTCTAAAACATAAGTTATATTTATGGTAACCGGAATACCTTTAACAGTGTCAGTGAATAGAAATGGCTGGGTTATTACCTGAGCTCCTCAGCTGGCTGCTAATTACCTGGCTGTGTTGTTATGGAAACCTGCCCTCCCTGTGTGTGTCTGTGCAGAGAATGGCAGTAGGGGTTTAAAACCAATGCTGTCAGGCTAATATTGGCTAATGGAGATCATATTTTGGGAATATCTAGAGAGATGAGACCTGGTCTAAAACCTTCCCGGACACCTGATGTACCTGTGTGCCGAATTTGGTGAAAATCAGTCCAGTAGTTTGGTCGCGCGTAGAGAACAGATAGATGGACAGACAGAAACTCATTTTTATAATAGTAAGAGATATGATGCTGCTAGGTCCATGGTTTTACATCTGGACATCAACACTGAATTTACATCTTCCTACATATGTGGGCTCATTGGTTGCTTTCTGCACCCAAAATATAGTTATGTTCATTCATCTTCATATGACATTGTCACTACAATATGTGTAATTGAGATGAACATTCGGTATAAGTAACTTATGTATATAGTATATCTTCACACACATATATATAGGCATAAAGAAACATGAATATATACATACAGTATATCTTCCTATCTATACATATAAAGAAACATGTATATACAGTATATCTACATACATATAAAGACATAAAGAAAAATGTCTATACAGTGTAATTATATATATACATACAGTGTATCTACCTATCTACAGAGATAGACAAAGGAATCTGCAGCATGGGCACATCAGATGATGTATAGTACTGCTTTGTTTACATGGTAGAGAACGCGCAGAGCTGAGGCAGTTGTGCCGGCTGTGCAGCAGGGATATTGCAGACGGATCAATGGGAGGTGAATTGAGGATACTGAGAGAAGTCAGATGAGGACACAGAGAGACCAGGGATTTGAGAAACCTACAGCTATAGATTTGCCGGCAGGAAATTAGGACGTTACAAAGAAAATATATACAGTTTACAAATCTCTTTGAGGCGACCACCCCAAGATGAATTGAAAAGTGGTCTTCTAGGGCTGGTGGTGGGGGATGATCTTCTCAAAGAAAATAGCAAGTATGTATAGTATATGGTGGATCTGAAAATTTGTCACAGTAATTTTGGTCTGGATAGGGGGAAGGTCTTCTGAAAGAAGTGGTCTTCTGGAGAAGACCTCTAATAAGCACATGGTAGGTGGAGACCACCTGCAGCGCTAATGCTTACACATCTCAGTTGACAGGCAGATAATCAGGGGGAAACGTTCCAGACAATCTGCCCATGTAAAGGTGTCGCCAATCACGAGACTCTCGTTCATCAGGTAAAACAGTCGTTCATGCAGAAAATTAAATTATCGCTTCTGGGCAGTGATCTGTATGAGGACGAGTGATGTTAATAGCAACCACTCGTCCTCATACTGTGGAGGTGATCACTGCATGTAAATGCAGCGCTTCACCTCCACTTAACGAACAGATAACCTCCTGATAATTTGCTGCTCCTCAGGCCATGTAAACTCGCCAGAAGCATACATTCACATGTTAGTGAAAAAATAAAAATAAAACAGCTGGTAAAAATGCATTAACTGTCAGTTTTTCATGGTCACTATGCATTACTGTGTCCGTCCATTTTGCATCCATTTTAACAAATTTCAAAAACTAGTTTAAAAAGATTAATTCGCTTTTGTTTAAAACTATTTATTATTTATTTATAATAGCCCCTCATTTTTACCCCCAGTATCTATAGCCCACAGTTGTGCTCACAGTATCCATAATAGCCCTTAGTGGTGCACCCAGTAGAAATAATGGCTAAAAGTTGTGTTATGAGTAGAATAACATAGCCCCCAGTTGAAATAATGGCCACCTGTTGTGCACCGAGTAGAAATAATGGCCCACATTATTATGTCAAAATGTACTAATACTAAAAACTAATGTAAGCTAGGGTGTCCTAGCTGGTGTAGATTTTCCGGCAGGTGCAAGGACTAGCTAATGTTCGACACTTAAAGAGGACCTTTCATGGGTCCAGACTCTGTCTAAGTACCAGGTCATAGAGGGCATGTGGGGTGGAGGCCAGATCACATACTACTTTTTCAGGGCGCCGCTCCGTTCGCCCGCTCTGCGCCTCCAAAGTTCAGGCGCGCGCTATGTTAATGCATAGCAACGGAACAGGGAGGAGGAGACGCCAGGGATTCTCAATAGGCGTCTCCTTCTCCCTGGCTGTAGCGCTGTCCAATCGCAGCGGAGAGTGTCACAGCCAGGGAGAAGGGTCCTCTTTAAGGAGTGGCCAGGGTCACAGCAAATTTACTAATTTTACACCAGGAAAAAGGTGTAAAGGTTTGCGAAAAACCAGTCAGAGTAGATTTTATGGCAGATGCTCCTAATACATGGTGAGGCACACGCCCCATTAAAAGTAGATAGGAAAAAGACTGCCAAAAATGACAGTCTTAATATTTGATCCCCAATATGTCACCACAATTCTGGGTTATTATTTGCAGTAATACATGAGTAGTACTGCACAGAAGTACAAATCGCCCCTTTTCTCCTACTGTTCCTACAGCACTCAAAGCTGCCCTGAAATACACAGCCGAGACTGCTGTGCTAACATAATGGAGAGGACTCCTGTGCGCATGCACAGCAGTCCTAACAATGGGGCACATCTACTAAAGTGTCTGTGCCTGTTTTAGTAAAAAAAATTCTATTTTTAGACAGTCTTATTTTCTTAGTCGCATAATTGCCAAAGAGAGTAAAACAAACTGTAAAATGTTCTTCAGTTATATAAATAGTACAAAGTATAAATCTGAAGGTGTCGGCCCTTTACAGAGTAATGAGGGGGGAGTTGCAGAGAGCGATGAGGAGAAAGCGAAGCTATTGAATATTTTTTTCTCCACTGTATTCACTGAGGAAAATAAACTGTCAGATGAAATGCAGAATATAAATTCCCCATTAAAAGTGCCCTGTCTGACCTCGGAAGAATTAAGTAATGTCATAGCCATATTTTTTTTTTCTAATATTTAAGGACTCTATACTGACAGGGAGTGTTCCACAGGATTGGCGCATAGCAAATGTGGTGCCAATATTCAAAAAGGGTCCAAAAACAGAGCCCAGAAACCATAGGCCGGTAAGTCTAACATCTGTTGTACGTAGGTTTTCTAAGAGATGCTATCCTCATTGAAAATAAGCATATAATTCCATATCAGCATGGCTTCATGAGGGATCTGTCATGTCAAACTAATCTATGAGGAGGTAAGTTCTAGACTTGCCTGCAGCGAATCAATGGATGTCGTATATCTGGACTTCTCCAAAGCATTTGACACGGTACCACATAAAAGGTTAATATATAAAATGAGAATGCTTGGCCTGGGAGAAAATGTCTGTATGTGGGTAAGTAACTGGCTTAGTGATAGAAAACAGAGGGTGGTTATTAACAGCACATATTCAGATTGGGTCACTGTCACTAGTGGGGTACCACAGGGGTCTGTATTGGGTCCTATTCTCTTCAATATATTTATTAATGATATAGTAGAAGGCTTGCACAGTAAAATATCAATTTTTTCAGATGACACTAAACTGTGTAAAGTAATTAACACAGAAGAGGACAGTACACTGCTACAGATGGATCTGGATAGACTGGAGGCTTGGGCAGAGAAGTGGCAGATGAGGTTTAACACTGACAAATGTAAGGTTATGCACATGGGAAGGAATAATGCAAGTCACCAGTACATACTGAATGGTAAAACACTGGGTAACAATGACATGGAAAAGGACCTAGGAATTTTAGTGAACAGCAAACTAAGCTGCAGAAACCAGTGTCAGACAGCTGCTGCCAAGGCCAATAAGATAATGGGTTGCATCAAAAGAGGCATAGATGCCCGTGATGAGAACATAGTCCTGCCACTTTACAAATCACTAGTCAGACCACACATGGAGTACTGTGTACAGTTCTGGGCTCCTGTGAACAAGGCAGACATAGCAGAGCTGGAGAGGGTTCAGAGGAGGGCAACTAAAGTAATAAGTGGAATAGGTGGACTACAGTACCCAGAAAGATTATCAAAATTAGGGTTATTCACTTTAGAAAAAAGACGACTGAGGGGAGAACTAATAACTATGTATAAATATATCAGGGGTCAGTACAGAGATCTCTCCCATCATCTATTTATCCCCAGGACTGTGACGAGGGGACATCATCTGCGTCTGGAGGAAAGAAGGCTTGTACACAAACATATAAGAGGATTCTTTACAGTAAGAGCAGTGAGACTATGGAACTCTCTGCCTGAGGAGGTGGTGATGGTAAGTTCACTAAAAGAGCTCAAGAGGGGCCTGGATGCATTTCTGGAGGGTAATAATATTATAGGTTATAGTTACTAGAGAGGGGTCGTTGATCCAGGGAGTTATTCTGATTGGAGTCGGGAAGGAATTTTTTCCCCTAAAGTGGGGAAAATTGGCTTCTACCTCACAGGGGTTTTTTGCCTTCCTCTGGATCAACTTGTAGGATAACAGGCCGAACTGTAGTGACTCAAATGTCACTACTGTCTCAGTTCCAGCGCCCAGCTGCCTCTTCCTCTGCCACCAGTCCCTGCTGAACTGGCAGCGTGATATGCCATCTACATGCACATGACCGCTGCTACCGCTGAGGTCACTGATTAGCCGACAGTATTGCCAATCACAGATATTTAATCCCTCAGATGCATCTTAGCCGTGAAATCCTGTGATGAGATTGAGGCAGCCATTCGGTTACTGAGGCAGCCGTTCAGTTGCTGTGGCAGCCTTGGGCTCCCTGAAGAATCTGACGCCTGCCACAGCAATGCAGTGCCCTTATCGCGGCCCACAAACAGCGGGTTCACAATATACAGGCATCAGCCACGTGCACACCATATCACGGATGCAGACCTGTTCACTTGAATGGGTCCACAATCCAGAAGATACGGTGCAGTGCGGAATGGAGACATGGATCAGAAGCACTACGGAGTGCTTCTGTGGCTTTTCTGTCCGTGCCTCTGCACCGCAAAAAAAGTAGTGCATGACCACAACTTGTGGTCCGCAGCATGGGCACGGCCAGTAAAAAAAAATAAAAAATTCAAACCGGCCCCCTTTCACCATATTGAAAATAAAAAATTGAGAGGGCCAAGCAGTGGCAAAGCAGCGAGGGAGGGGCTGGTCACAGAAAGGAGTGGACCTTAGATGCAACAAGAGCATGGCACCAAAGGCCTAATTTGCATGTTAAGAAAAAGTATCATAACTCGGGAACAACAAAAGAAAGGTGAACCACAGCTATGTGTCTATGCAAACAGTTGGATGGGGAGGTCGCTGGTGACAGATAACCTTAAACACCATGATGTTTTTAGGCTGAACATTTTGCTTTAATTTTTTAAGGAAAGGTTTTCAGAGATTGGAAAAAAAGTGCTTTTCTTCCAGTAGTAGCGCTACTTCTCCATGGGCTTTCTCTGGTATTGCAGCTTATTCCCATGTAAGTGAGTAAGGTCTAGCACAAAGGTCAGCAACCTTTGGCACTCCAGCTGGTGTGAACAACTCCCAGCATCCACACATGCTAAGCTTTTCTCAGAAATCATATAGAAAAGAATGGAGCATGCTGGGAATTGTAGTTTCACAACAGCTGGAGTGCCGCCTGGTCTAGCAGAATCATCACGTCATCATAACTTTCTGAATGACTATGGCTGTCTGCCATGTTCAGATCCTGGTTCTCAATTTAAAGGGACCCTGTCACCTCTACTATGCTACCCTTGCTGATTTCAGCGAGCTGTCACTTCTGTGCTAGAATTCAGTACAGTACTGACGGGGCGAACCTCACATTGCACACCACTGTGGAACAATGCAGCATTTCGGTATAGCACTATCGATTACATCAGGAGAGCGCCACAGACAATATGTCCACATATTTATACCTTCTCCTACCTGTGAACTAAAAACCACATGGGCACTAATTTTATGTAATACGTCTGCAAAGATGCCATGCAGAGATGATTTGTCTAAATAGTAATACATAGAGGCACATCACACCACTGAGGGATATGATACAATTCTGTTTACCAGCAACCACCACAAGGGGGAGCACACTCAATATACAGTTTTCCCACAAGATGCAATGGCCTCAGGATTAAACATTTTCAACATACCATGGTCTTTGCTGGGCCATCATAAGTTGAGACTCAACATACAATGCCTTAGACTCAGATTCAACCAATCAGCACGGTCATTTCTCTGGTAAAACCCCTGTATTACAGTGCGGTACTACACATCCTGTACTGGCCCCATCTGGGCAAGGATGAACTGCTCCTTTGGACACCAGGTGAGGGCATGTGTGCACTGTACAGGACCTGGAAGAAGCTCCTGTCCACATCATAGTAAGTGATTTACAGCTTCCAGTATGTATTCCTGACTGTGAGGGCCCTTGCACACAACTGTATGCTCTCCAAGACATACGGTCCGTTAGTGGGCCATATGTACCGGAGCGGCATTGATCGTGCGCACGGGAGCGCACAGCATCATTGATTACAATGATGCTGTGCACGTCGGGCCGCTTGAGGGACTATTGTCCCACACTCATATGAGTGTGGGACAATAGTTCCGCGGGTGGCCCGATATGTGCACAGCATCACTGTAATCTATGAAGCTGTGCTCTCCCGTGCGCACGATCAATGCCGCTCCGGGATATATGGCCCACTCACGGACCATATGTCTCGGAGGGCATATGGTTGTGTGCAAGGGCCCTTAAATGTAAGGACCTGCTATTATCTTATAATGACATTTTTGGGGCCTGGGGACCAATTACTGCGTTTCCATAGAGTATTGGACTCTGTTACAAAGGTCTTCCCCGAACCAATTAATATTGTAATTTGAGGGACCACTGTATATTCATACAGTGAGAGGGAGCTCTATGAATCCATATAGTGAGCGCTACCTAATACTACTAGTATGACACGTGTATGTGTTTCTCTCTTGTTTTATCTGCTGGAAACTCTCATGTTACTTCTCAAAATGTCATTCACGCCTTGCAGTAAAAAAAATAAAAAAACGATTTTGGTTCATTCTTTGGTTATTTATAGGGGTTTCCGAGATATTTTAAAAAATGGACAAAAAGGGCAATATAAAATAAAGAAAAAGACGCCTCTGACCCTGCAATAGTGACTGTTGCCAGTCACTGTTCTCAGCAGTCACGTGCCATTTAGGTACACGATCCGGTAATTGGCTGAACTGGTCACGTGAACAATGAACATCATGTAACCGCTGCAGGCTCAGTGGAGAGTGGAGTGGCAGCACATTTGAAAGATAAGGAATTTTTTTTATAAATTGTCATGTACGTTCTCTCTTTTACATCACCCTGGGACCAATGTGTCCCTCTGCTTCCAATACTACCTACCTACTCCATCTGGAGGCTCCAACTATAAACTAACCCCAGGCCTATTACTGCATTAGGAAGCTGGCACCTCAGTATTACAACAGATGAAAAATAGTAAGCTGTACGTTTTTTTTCTTTAAATCTGAGCACTCGCAGTGTAATGAACGAATGTAACTGTAGTTTACTAATGGTGAATTTTAGGGTCTGCATATATCAGATGTAGAATCTGACGTGCGAGTGCCAGACAGCCTATCGTTCTTCCTCAAGACGAGCGGCACTGGAGCTTCCCTCCAATAAACAGAACATGCACATTATCCAGGATGATTGCTTTGCAGTTGATAGCTATCCGGTTATATATGGACGCCTTTAGAAATGTCTGTGTGAATTTCCCACCGCTCATCATTTCCATTTACTCTGCCTGCAATGTTTTACAGGAAAGAAGACCGAGGAGGGGAGCAATCTCTGTGTGTCATCCAGCCATGGGCACTGTCACTGCTGTCATCTCAATATATCTTTATAGCTAGAAAACACATATGGACAGAACACTGAAGACATGAAAGTAGCAAACATCCTTAACCCCTTAATGACCAGTCCACAGGATAGGGAATACTGGAAATATCTGATCAGAGCTTGACTATTTCCAGCAGCCCCAGAGAAAGCAGAGTGGCAATGTGCATGCTTCATACAGGACCCCCGTTCTTGTGATCAGTGGGGGGGTCCAGTTGGTTGGATATATACAATAGGTTTGCATTGTGGGAAAGCCTTTTAAATGATCAGCTAAGGCTGAGTTCACATCACCGTTTAGCTTTCCATTCTTCTGATCCGTCAGAAGAAGAGAGAAAAAAACAAAACAGGATCCTGTAAAATAAAAAAAATAAAACAAGCATCCTGTTGCATCAGTTGTCACCCATTTGAGCCATTTCCATCTGATATCGGTTTCTTTAAACAGGAAAAAAAAGTCCTGCATGCAGATCTGATGCAACAGGATCCTGTTTTCTTTTAGAAGAACGGAAAGCTAAACGCTGATGTGAACTCATCTAATTTTTTTTTGTCTGCATTTCAGCAACCATAACTTTTTTCACTGACAAGGCTGTATAAGGACTTATTTTATGTAATTTATATTTTTTTGCATTGTGAATATAGATTTTTGCCATATTTTTATACTGTTCATGTTTCAAATTAAATAATCTGTTAGGCTACTTTCACACTTGCGTTGCGAAATCTAGTATTGAGATTCGGCAGAGGATCTCAATACCAGGACTAAACGTATCTGCTTTGATTTTTCACATCAGGATGCATCCGTTCCATTAGGATGCAGTTGTGTGAAATCAAAACGGATCTGTCACTAAATACATTGAAAGTCAATAGATGATGGATCCGTCCCCATTGACTTACTTTGTTTTTATGACTGGACACTGCAGATTGCAGCGGTTTTGTGTCCGGTCACAAACTGAATGATGACGGAATGGAGGACATCCTGATGCTTCCTGAACTGATCTCTTTCCATAGACTCAAAACCTGTACCGTGCTGTCAAAAGACAACGGGCAGTCACTAAGGAGTTAATCACTTAAAAAAAATATACATTCACTATACTGAAAAATTGCTTTATTAAAAAAAGAGTAAATATGCTACAAGCTTCATAAAAGTGTACATGTGCTTCTTTATTCACAGAGTGTAACACATGGAAATCCACGTTGCTCCTAGGCGTAAATAAATAATTCCTTATGTCAGACAGAACAGTGCCATCAGTGTCCACTCTTAGGACTTTTGCTCTCGCACCATGAGGTACAGTTTCACACAACCTTTTGCTGAAGGACACAACTCTTTCCACATTTCTGAGTTTTCAATGGTCAGTAAATCCTGCAAAAAAGAGAACCATACAGTTAAACAAAATACAGAAAAAACTATTTGTCTCAGACATGTTTATCCTGAGAAAATATAGTAAATGACAAAAAAATAACACACCAAGGAGTTGTTGGAATCTAATGAAACTCTCTATATGTGACAGTAATGTTGATATATGTAAGTGATTCCAATATTAGACAGAGAGGATAAGTATATTGGGGAAAACTGTACAATTGAAGGGCGGCTCTGGAACCCTGTTGGGCCATGTCTAGCCTGGATACAAGATGAGATGTGGTTAAGCCTGGAGGCATACAGGTTCTCTATGGTATCCTGCACCACATTTGCCCACAGATGTTGCAGCTGGGCCTGTAGATCTTGCACACTCGTAGGTTGCAGAAGCTGACATCCCAGCTGGTCCCCGACCGGGCAGGCCAAGGAAGTGTTACAATCTCGCAGACATTCCTGGAAAACCCTTAGACCCCATTCACACGTCCGTATTTTGTATCCGCATCCGTTTCCGCAATTTCGGACAATTTCTGCGGATAGGATGCGGATTCATTCATTTCAATGGGTCATGAAAAAATGCGGACAGCACTCCGTATACTGTCCGCATCCGTTGTTCCGTTCCGTGATGCAGATCCGCAAATAAGATAGAGCATGTCCAATTTTGGCCGAATATGCGGTCCATGGTCCCATTAAAGTCAATGGGTCTGCAAAAAATGCGGATGATATGCGGATCCGCAAAAAACAGTCCAAAAATCTGGAAAAGGAAAATACGGATGTGTGAATGGGGCCTTACTCTGTGTGGGCGATTATGCTGCTAAAAAATTGTAGTTGGAAGCCCAGCCATGAGAGTTAACTTGTGGCTGCAGGATGTCCTGCACTTATCGCTGATCTGTTAGTGTCCCTTGTAACACCACTAGGGGTGAACGAATGTTGTATATAATGGCTCCTCAGATCATCACACCAGTAGTTGGGGCAGTGTGTCGCTCCATAGCAAAGGTAGTGCTGAAGCTGTCACCGTAAGGCCTTCATACTGGAACCTGACCATTGTTGGATTTGTCAATGAAGACGATTGCAGTCCATAGCAGTCCAGGTTTCTCATTAACGACACCACTGAAAACAAAGGCGTTGGTGGCTGGCTGTCAAAGGCAGTATATGTAATAGTTGCCATGACACCAAAATTCCTTATGCTTAGCGCCTGGAAATGGTCAGGCAGAGAGGGGTGTGTAATGAAGGTGCCACCTGTGTCTGGGTGGAGAACAATAAAACTGTGGAAGCTGATCGTGGTCTACTGGTGGTCTGTCTGGGCCATCTCAGTCCAATGATGTTCCCCTCTCAGTCTGTCAACTGGGCAGAATGTCTTTGAGTAGAGACATGTCTAGCAGTTCATGATCTTTACCAAGTAATTTGTCTGCAACAATCCTTAGATAGTTGGCATGTGCGAATATAGCATCCACATGAATGACAGGACCCAGTCTCTCCCAGCAGAGCATTGCCCAGACCATCACACTGCCTCCTTCCCCACATGGCATCCTGGTTCCTTCCTCTTCCTCATCCGTGACTTCTCAGACTAGGCCACTTTTCTCCATTACTTATGGTACAGTTAAGATACTAACATACCCATTTTTAGTGGTTGACAAGGTTCAGCATGGGTAGTCTGACTATGATGCACTGTGTTCTGACACCTTCCTGTTATAGCCAGCATTATAGGGGATGGATACATTATCCTAGCTAAATGAGCACTATGGTCAATTTATTAATATACTGTTATAAGCCAATCAGCATTGTTTCCTCCGCTGAACAGTACTGACCCCTAGTGACTGCCCTGGTCCCAACATGCAGTTGTGTGAAGAAAAAAAAAGGAAAAGAAAATGTAAAATATAATGGGGATGGAGTAAAGAGGAGAAGAGGATAGTGGAGAAGGAAAGAAAGGGGCGCCAGGGGACTACTAGCAGGCTAGGGTTGGTTTATGGTGTGAAGTGCAGTGGGGTGGGATAGGCAGCTCCCCAGGGTATGTCTGCAGTGCACTCAGTGGACTGCTAGTTTAATGGAGGTAGGAGGAAAAAAGGAAAAAAGTACCCGGATTGACCACCAGGTCCTCCTTTGTTGGATCAAAGGCAACGGCGGAGGCCTGTGGGGGCGCCTAATGGGCAGGTGAGATAAGGGTTCTGATGCAGCTATGGGTATGTGTGATAGTGTGTTTAGTCGGATATTGGTCAGTAGTTACTGTTAGGCAGAAGGGCTAGGTGGATAAACTATAGATGTGGCTAGGAATTCTGTTCATATAACATTGGTTGAACTGTCAGACTCGGTGTCTATTCTGCTTAACCATGGTGGCAAAAAGTGAAGGAATAATTAGGGAATGGAGTGGTAAATACAATGATAACAGTAAAAACTTTTTACCCTTTGTGTGAAATAAATACTTCTTGGAAACTTACTTGGAGCCCTGGTAACCATCTTTCTTGGGGACTAAAGAAGCCTGATAATACATCTTGCAAGCGATCTTGGCGGGGGGAGGAGAAGGTACAGGTGTCTTGAGCTTCATCCTGCACCTCCCTCCCTAGTGAAGTAAGCTTCTTTGATTTTATTGTCATTTTATTAATATTTTATCATCATTTCTTTTCACTTATTCTATTACTATCATTGCATTTTACCACTCCATTCCCTAGTTATTCATTCACTTTTTGCCACCATGATTAAGCAGAATAGACACCGAGTCTGATAGTTCAACCTATGTTATATGAACAGAATTCCTAGCCACATCTATAGCTACTAACTACTGACCAATATCCGACCAAACACACTATCACACATACCCATAGCTGCATCAGAACCCTTATCTCACCTGCCCATTAGGCGCCCCCACAGGTCTCCTCCGTTGCCTTTGATCCAACGAAGGAGGACCTGGTGGTCAATCCGGGTACTTTTTTCCTCCTACCTCCTGGTCCAGCCTGTATTGTATAGCACTGTGAATGCACTAGTTACCAATGCAGTCACTGGTTGGTATGTACTAACCACTGCATACCAGGAACACCCCACAAGACCTGTTGTTTTGGAGACGCTCTGACTAATCTGTCTAGCCATCCCCATTTCCCCCTTGTCAAAGTTGCTCAGATCCTTACATTTGCCCATTTTCCTGCCTCCAACACATCAACTTCAAGACCGACTGTTCACTTGCTGCCTAAAATATCCCACCCCTTGAGAGCGGTGTCCCATGGTGCAACCACCGCATGAATGTCAGATGGCCAAGTAGTGGCTGAGATGTGGCCAAAAGTCGAAAGTGCATGCAGTTATTTGAATAAGACTGAAAAACATGTTTGATGCCATGTATACTATAGTAACTTAAAGGGAACCTGTCCGCTCTGAAACACCCTCCAAACTAGAGTAAGTATAGTGTAAGTGACGTTGAATCCGGTGTAATTTTTATCTTCATACTCACTTCCATTCTGACTCTGTGCTCCCACAAACCTGCAGTAAAATGCACTCAGTGGACTCCGGTGCTCACTCACATAATGGAGAGGACTCAAAGAGGAGTCCTCTGAATGTATTTTACTGCTGGTTTGTGGGAGCACAATGTCAGAACAGAAGTGAGTATGAAGATAAAACTTACATATTCGGATTCAGCATCACTTACACTATACAACACTTACTCTAATTCAGGGGGTGTTTCGGAGATGACAGGTTCCCTTTAAATACATTTAACCATAAAACACTCCAACACTTACCTCTTTTTCAAGAAACATAATTTCTGTTGATTCGTGTGCTTCTGGGCCCCCCTGCAGGTACCTCTCCTTCACATCTTCTGAAGTCAGGCTACATCTGAGAACAAAAAGCAGCAAATTAATTAATTACAAATGATAAAAGACTGGACTATCAATATTAACTGAATCCAGACTGCTCACTTGACATAGAACTCAGCACTAGGTCGTCCTGCGCTGGTGTGATTACGAGCGATGCCCAGAAGAAGAGGTTCACTAAGGGTAGACAGGGGCAAATTAACCTGAAAAAAACAAGAGCATTTAGAGTAAGAAAATATTCTAACAATTGATTAGATTCGTAAGCTTAGGTTCCTGCCAACTAGGACCGTGAATGCTACATACTGACACCTTATGGTTACTGCATATACTGCAGATGTGGTCTATAGGAAAAGAAAGGCATCTTGGAGTTTGAACATAGAAACCACAAAATGTTTGATGCCTACATGTAGCACCTCCACTACATACTCTTAGGTCAAAATGAAGCGGTTAGGGGTGTATTCTTCATGAGCATCATCTCTGTTTGCCATGAAACTGCAGTGACAATGCATAAGTGATTACGGTATGGTTTTACTATGTGGCAGAACACAAGGCACAACATAATACAGTCAATGGAAAAAAAATCAATTGTAAGAAAGAGACAGAACTTAGAATTGTCATGCACGGAGACTGCATAGTGCGCCCAGTGACATCAGAATATGCAGGCTTGTACATCTGGTAACAGACCCTCACCTCATCCCGTATCTCGGCCAGAATGGATGAAAACAGCTCTCTAATGACCAGTTCTGGTTTTAACACTTCCAAACTCAGCTCTTCCTCTGGAACATTGGGAGCAACAGCCTAACGCAGTATAGAAAAACCGGGAGTTAAAACTTTATCTCAAAGAAGTGGTTACATAAAAAAGACTGCCTATTGTACGCCAGCAACACCACTGTCCTAAAAAAGCCAGGTCAAACTCCCCTCTTATCTCACTTTTACATTATCATAATTTCCCCATTTATTTTTACATTTACTATACCTTAGGTTCAGGGTGTCCTCCTGGTACATCGAGCAGACCTGGTGCCTCTCCCACTCTATGACTTCTTCTCAACATGACAAAGCGTCCATCTTTACATTGCAGAGCAGCTCCTACACCAAGTGGCTGTGCCAGATAGGCCTGAGTGTCCCCAAACTCTTGTCCTCCCCTTTCCTGTAGGACATGTGCTTCTCCTGACCAGTTGGTTCCCAGGAAGTCTCTGTAACATGTTAGCGCCAGGTGTAGGGTAAGCCCTCCCCCTTCATCCAGGGTAGCTTCATTTTCTCCTCTCCCCTCTCCACCATCACTCTTGGTGCTTTCTTTATTTCCCTTCTCCTTATTCTGCTCAGCTGCATCTTTATCTGTTGTTCCAACATCTCCTTCAGGCAAGACGGAATGAAGCCTGAATTTTGCTCCATTAAACACCCATGGTTGTTTTCGCTGACGTTCTTCCCAGTCCACAAGGATCTGTTCTTCTAATGGGGGCGGAAGACGACGTCGCTGATACAGTGGGGAGAGCTGAACGTGAACTTTCCGTTGAGGAATGCCCTGAGGGGTAGGACTGCAGTACAAGATGGAGATCTCAGGATCCATGAAGTCTGCAGAGAGAACATGAAACTGAAGTCACTCCCAAGAAGTGGAAATCTTATCCAAATACCCCTGTTTCTCAGTTTCACCAAGATTTAAAAAAAAAAACCCATATACTACCCAAAAAAACCTACAATATATACTGTAACTGCAGAAACTGTATGAATAAATGATAATCAGTGCCCATGTAGATTAGCATTATACTCTTACAACACAAAAAACTCCATACCATGTGAAGTTACAACACACAAGAACACTGCATTAGTCTTATGTCACAAGGTTTAGCCACCAAGTAAATTCAGAGCATCATCTCCATCACAGATAGATGAGGGTTGTAGCTGTTCATCCCCCAGCTTTCTAGGAAGCCCTTGGGTTGCAAAAAGCTCACTACTGCTCATAGTAGCCACCATAAGCTCAAACACAGTAACGGGAATGTGCCATCAGGAAATGACCTATTGTTTAAATCAGGTCTTTACGCTAAACATATTGTAATAAAATTTTTTAATTTTTCATGTCAATACTAGATTTTAAAAAAATGCTGCAGTTATCACACTGGCCACTGTACAGATCACTTTACTGCAGCTATCTCCTGCATTACAGGCAGGTTTAGAATAGCATATATCACCTCTGTGTACAGAAACGACAGGATCCATCACAATAGGCGATTGTCAGAGCTTATCTAATCTTCCCTTGTACAATGACTTCTGCACAGACAGATCGTGCCTAGAAGACTTCTATAAAAGTCATCCACTGGCTCCTGTGACTCATGGTGACCGCTGTAAGGAATATTCCTAAAAGTTCGAGCAGAATGGCTGCCCCCATATTCATGTTCAGGAAATAGAATTTAAAAAAAATCTACAATTCAAAAATAAAAACATATTATAAAAAAAGTATGTGTGTCATTCTCTGGCTTTACCTGACAGAAAACATTTCAGTGACACATTCCCTATAAAATAATGTAACAATGGTAATATTGCAGGATACAAGATCTTACCAGGCATTATATAGTGAGGAGATCTGTTATCTCTCACCGTCTGGTCAGCAGTTATAAGGGCCTTCCCACTCCCCTCTGTCACACGTCATGAACACCCCAGGAATGTCACCTTTCAGGTGTAGCTGCCTCACCTGCTGACACCTCACAGCACGTCCGATGCAATCTCTTAGAAGCGGAGTAAACACAGAGGTTTTTTGCTGACTTCAGTATATGTATTTAATTCCAGATTCTGTAAACCTGAGTGTACATCATCATTTACTGAACGTCACTGAGTGTGAAAATCACTGTGCAGCATTCTAGTGACCAGGCTGAGAATAATGTGCGAATTCTGAATGTCTAGTCTTTACATCCATTTTTCCTGTTAGCAAATTGCACATCAAACGTATACATTCTGAATTATATGGGTTTAATTTGACCATTTCCTTCACTTATTTCATGGTATCTGGTTATGCCCTTACCCACAGATTTTATGGAAGGAAGTAGTAGCCTGTATAGGACAGATATGGAGGACGCCCCTGTAGATGCCCCCCTTACCTCCGATCTTTAATTTGGATCAGGGTAGTCATACGAAAGAACTGAATTAAAACTCATGTACTGTCCATGATGGACATCACCCATTAGTTAAAAAAATGACATGTTTGTGGATAAAATGGAGAGACTGAAGGGCAAAACAACTAATTTCCTCACGCTAGGTGAAGTCACAGATCTGGAAATCACTTAAAGAAGAACTCCCGCAAAAATATTTATTCTCTGACCTGTTAGAAAGGTGCATGATGTAATCTGTAGTGATTGTAATCTTCTCATCAGAGGCTGAAATTGAGAGTCTCCACTCTCTTCTTATTGTAGCTGGGTCATGTGACCAACTCCCTGACCTCCAACTGACCAAGGACAGCAGGCCAGTCACTTCTCTAGTCATTCCTATGAGACTGAAACTGAGGCTCCCATAGGAATGCATAGAAAATTAGACTTCCTATCCACACATAAGTCTATGTGTGAGTTGGTGGGTCTAATTCCTAGTCACATGACACAGATAAACTTCAGGATGATATAACAAAAAAATTCAGCTACTGGTAAGAAAATGACATTCACTACAGATTACATTATGTACCTTTCTAGCAGGACATGGAATAAAATTTTTTGCGGGAGTTCTTCTTTAAGGAGGTTCGGTGACCATTTACATTGCGACTACCTACTCACTGACGGACAAGCGACTGTGATCCATTGAGTTTAGATTGTTTCCTTTTTATAGGTTTAATATTTGGTGCATAATAGGATCTTCGGATCACATGCTGTGATCTTTATATCTGCTTTTGTGTTGGGAGGAATGCCTATGACATCTATTTCAAATGTCCCATTTGTACTCATGCCTCTATGTACTATATACTGAGCTTTCACCAATAAAGTTTAAAAAAAAAAAAGAAAATGAATTGGTTCTGTTGATTGAGGCCTATTTTGATACTTTTATATATACAAGATATAGCAGGTGTGTCCTCCTGTGGGTGCAGCTATGACGCTTAGTGATGGAAGCACCTAGACCACGTCCTTTACATTCCAGACATAGTTACGCAGGCTTGTTCCCACATTATGTACATTGTGTTACATAAGACACCAAACAAATACCACAGCAGTCATCCCTCCTCTGCTCCTGCACTGCCGGGGTTCACGCCAATTACTGCTTAGAACAAGGACTTCTTATGAGGAGAGTACTCCACAACCCCACACACTGTAATTAATTACTCATTAATTATGCCATAGTATGTAAATGTCTTACACTCATACCCCAGACCCAACGTTAGGATATGCCATCACTACATGATCGGTTGGGGTCCTCCCGATCCTGAGAATAAAGGGTCAACAGCGCTGCATCTTCACTGATTTTCAAAGCACAATGGAGCATTAGCCAAATACCCCTTTAAAGAGGTTTTCCGGGATCCTGAGACTGATTACTTATCTTCAGGATAGGTGATGTTCCCTGCTGCTCAGGATAGGTCATCAATATCAGACCAGCGAGAGTCCGACACCCGGCAGTGTAATCACAACTATGCAATCCCCATTCGCTTCAATGGGACGGCTCCAGTCTGTTCAAGCGAATAGGGCGGAGCTTCCCACAGAAATGAATGGGGACACCATACTTGTAAGGCTACTTTCACACTTGCGTTTGCATCATGATAATACAACTGTTTGCATCCATTCTGAACGGATCTGTTTGTATTATCTTTTACATAGCCAAGACGGATCTGTCATGAACTCCATTGAAAGTCAATGGAGGACGGATCCGTTTTCTGTTGTGTCAGACAAAACGGATCCGTCCTCATTGACTTACATTGTGAGTCATGACGGATCCGTTTGGATCAGTTTCCATCGAACGGACACCAAAATGCTGCAGTTTTAGTGTCTGCCTCCAAAACGGAATGGAGACTGAACTGAAGCAAAACTGATGCATTCTGAACATATCCTTTTCCATTCAGAATGCATTAGGGAAAAACTGATCATTTTAGGACCATTTTTGAGAGCCTGTGACGGATCTCACAAACGGATCCTGCAAACGCAAGTGTGAAAGTAGCCTAATTACACAGCTCACCTGCATCCCGCCGATCTGATATTGATGACCTGCGCTGGTATGAGATGCACCTGATTTTAACAAATTAGGAGCAGCTCTGCCCTGCTGTGCACCAGAACCTGAAGTCTACGCCAGCTACAGACTGGCATAGACATCAGCTATATCTTCCGCCACTTTCTTGCGAAAGTTACAGTAAATGCAGAGGCAACACAAAGCCACACCCCTTCCGCTAAGCCATGCCCATTTTTCTCAGCACTTCAGAGAAGTGTAGATAATCTCAAAAAGTCGCAAATTATGGTGCACAGACGCTGTGCGACTTTTTTACGTCACAATTGTGGCATAAAAGCATTGATAAATGTCCCCCATTGAGTTTATCAGTGAATTCCCTGGTCTGAGGCTCTTTAAAAAAAAAAATAATAAATTATATATATATATATATATATATATATATATATATAAGTATTACACTCACCGGTAATCCGGTTTCCTGGAAGTCTCCATGACAGCACAACCTGAGATGATCTTCCTCTGATAGGACATGAAAATACAGAGAGGGTTAAAAGCCCACCCCTTCCTCCCCAGCCTCAGTGTATTATAACTGGGAACCCGGAGGGGAAAAAAAAAAAAGAACCACTACTCATAAAGAATAAAAATATAAATCGGGTGGGAGGCTTGTGCTGTCATGGAGACTTCCAGGAAACCGGATTACCGGTGAGTGTAATACTCATTTCCCCAGTCGTCTCCATGACAGCACAACCTGAGAACTAACAAAGTGACTAACTTAGGGGGGGGGACAACTGCCCCAAGGACTTTGCGACCAAACGCCATGTCCTCGTTTGCAAACACATCAAGCCTATAATGCTTGGTAAAAGTGTGGGCCCTTTTCCAAGTGGCTGCCCTACAAATCTGCTCTAGGGAAGCAGAGGCTCTCTCAGCCCAGGAGGCAGAGACCGCCCTAACAGAATGGGCCTTAAGGGAGGGCGGAGGGTCTTTGCCTGAGGCCCCATAAGCTTCTGAAATCGCGCTTTTAATCCAGCGGGAAATCGAGCTTTTCGCTGCCTTTTTACCCTTGTTTGGGCCAGCGAACTGAACAAAAAGATTTTCTACTGATCTCCAGTCTTTGGTGACCTCTAGATAACGAAGGACGGCCCTCCTTACGTCCAAATTGTGAAATCTAGCCTCCTGTTCATCTTTAGGACTAGGAAAAAAAGAAGGGATCACAATATCTTGTGATCTGTGAAAAGTAGACGCTACTTTTGGTAAAAAGGAGGGGTTCAACTTAAAAACTAACTTGTCCTCAAGAATAGTCAGAAAGGGTTCGTGGATAGTTAGGGCCTGTAATTCGCAAACCCTCCTGGCTGAGGAAATTGCCACCAGGAAAATAGTTTTCAGGGTCAGCAACTTCAGGGACAGGGAGTCTAGAGGTTCAAAGGGGCCCGATGATAACCCCTGAAGAACGGTGTTAAGGTTCCAAGGAGCTACCAGGTTCCTAACTCTTGGACGTAACCTGTCAGCTGCTTTTAGGAATCTAGACACCCAAGGAACCTCATACAAACTGGTATTGTATAGGGCTCCCAGGGCCAAGACCTGTACCTTTAAGGTGTTAGGGGCTAGACCCAAATCCAACCCATCCTGGAGAAATTCAAGGATAAGTGGGATATTAGGAGTGACCTGATTAAATCTCTCTCCTGCCCAAGAAGCAAATTTCCTCCAGACCTTGAGGTAAGCCTTGGAGGTGTTGGATTTCCTACTTAGGAGTAAGGTGGACACTACTCTAAGAGGCAAACCTAGGCCTAGAAGGATGGATCTCTCAGAATCCAGGCAGACAGTTTCAGAAGCCTGGGGTTGTTGTGGAGAATCGGACCCTGAGATAGCAGGTCCGCTGACGGGTGGAACAGAATCGGATCTTCCCGGCTCAGGGATTTCAGGAGGCCGAACCATCCCCTCCTGGGCCAGAAGGGGACTACGATGATCAAAGTGCACTCTTCTGACTGGAACTTCTGGAGAACCCTCGGTATTAAGGGGATTGGCGGAAAAGCATAGGCAAGGTCGGAAGTCCAGCTTTGTGTAAAGGCATCCACTGCCACACAAGGATCTCTTGGGTTTAGCGAGAAGTAGTGGGGAACCTTGTGATTCCTCTTGCTTGCGAATAGGTCGAGGTCTGGACTTCCCCAACAAAGACGAATCTGCTGGAAAGCTGCCGGGGATAGGGACCATTCCCCGGGGTCTATTACATGGCGACTTAAGAAGTCCGCTTTGAGGTTCAGAGTCCCCTTCAGGTGGACTGCAGTCAGGGAGATGAGATTTTTCTCTGCCCAGGAAAATATTAGGTCTGCCAGACATTGAAGATGACGGTGTCTCGTCCCTCCTTGATGTTGGATGTATGCCACCGCTGTGGAGTTGTCCGAGTGAACTAACACGTGGCGCCCCCTGGAAAGGACCTGGGAGGCTTTGAGACCCTTCCAAATGGCCCAGAGCTCGCGGCAGTTTGAGGACATGAGCTTTTGGGAAAGGGACCAAGACCCTTGGAAGGATTTCCCGGTGGAATGGGCTCCCCAACCCCATGAGCTGGCGTCTGTTGTGAGAGAGAAGATGTTCTCCTGCTTCCAATGGGTCCCTGTCTGTAGGTTCTGGTCTATGAGCCACCAACGTAGGGAATTTTTGACTTCTCTGGTGAGGCAGACCCTGTTGTCCAGAGTGTACTGGGATCTGTTCCACACCCTGAGCACAAGATTCTGGAGTGGTCTCAAGTGATGTTGAGCCCACGCCACCCCGGGAATGGAGGAGGAGAAGAAGCCCAGAACTTTCATGGTGTCCCTGATTGAGGGTGATGGTTTCTTTAGGAGATGCAGAACTTGGGACTTTAAGTTCTGGATTTTCCCCGAGGGAAGGAAAGACTTCTGGAGGTTGGAATCTAGAATGATCCCTAGGAAGGTCCTTCGGTTGTCTGGGAGTAGGTTGGACTTCTCCCAGTTGATTATCCAACCTACGGACTGAAGGCGCTGAAGGACGGTCTGAAGATGGGAAAGCAGACAGACAGCGTTTCTCCCCAGGATAAGCAGGTCGTCCAGGTATGGAATTATAGGAATGCCCTCCTGACTTAGGGATGCCACTACTTCTGCCATAACTTTGGAGAATATCCTCGGTGCGGAGGATATCCCGAACGGGAGGCAGTTGAATTGATAATGCCGAATCTCCTTCCCATGAGGCACCGCAAACCTGAGGAACTTCCGGGAACACGGGTGAATGGGAATGTGGAAATAGGCATCTTTGAGATCCACCGTCGCCATCATCGTGCCTGTCTATCAGTTTTACCGCGGATTTGATGTTTTCCATCTTGAATCTGCGGTAAACGACGTACTTGTTTAACGGCTTCAGATTTATGATCACCCGAGACTTCCCGTTGGGCTTGGGCACGAGGAATAAAGGAGAATAATGGCCTTTCCCTAATTCTGAGGATGGTACATTTTCTATGGCTCCTAAGTGCAGCAGATCTTCTACACCCCTGGAGAGAAGAGGAGTCTGATTTGGAGGTAGCTTGGTTACTGTGAATTATTGAGGAGGAGGGGAGAGAAACTCTATGGAGTAACCGTCCCTTATCACCCCCAGGATAAACTGATCTTTGATGACTTGTTCCCAGGCCGTGATAAAGAAGGCAAGTCTCCCCCCCACAGGAACGTCATTGTTTGGAGGAAGAGGCCGCGGAAGAGGATTCCCGGTTGGGGTTAAAAAGGAAACCTCTTCCTTTGCCTCCCTTGCTATGGGACCACCTTCCTGACTTCCCCTTGTTCGGCTTGGACTCCTGAGGCTGTTGTTTGTTGCGAAAGAACTGCCTGCTGCTACGGGACCTATCTTCAGGGAATCCTTTCTTACGATCAGTGGCGTTCTCGAGGATCCTGTCTAGATCAGGGCCAAACACATACTGCCCGTGGAAGGGGAGGGAAATCAACTTGTTCTTAGAAGTGATATCCCCTGTCCAAGCCTTTAACCAGAGGACCCTTCTGATAGAGTTAGAAAGGACCGCGGTACGAGCGGCTAGCTTGACAGATTCTGCGGAGGAATCGGCCAAGAAGCTGGTGGCCATTTTTAACAGGGGAAGGCTCTCCAGGATCTGGTCTCTCGGGGTTTTGTTAATGAGATGGATCTCCAGTTGATCCAGCCAGACCTTAAGCGTACGGGCTACACAGGTTGCGGCCACCCCAGGCTTTAAAAGGGCCGCAGTAGCTTCCCATTACTTTTTTAGGAGGCTTTCCGCCTTTCTATCCATCGGGTCTTTCAGTTGGGCAGCATCTTCAAACGGAAGGGCCGTACGTTTGGCCACCTTGGCGACCGGAGCGTCCACTTTAGGGACTGTTTCCCAGTCGGTACAGTCCTTCTCATCAAAGGGGTAACGCCTTTTGAGGCCCCGGGGAATAAAGGATCCTTTCTCAGGCTTCTCCCATTCCGCTTTGATAAGCCTTTGTATATTGTCAGGGACCGGAAAAACAGATTTTTGTCGGTCACCTAGCCCCCCCAAAGATTTCATCCTGAACGGACTTGGGCCTCCTGGGAATCTCCATCTTAATGGTGGCTCTGATAGCTTTAATAAGCTCATCAATGTCCTCGGGGTTAAAGAGAAATTTCCTATACTCGTTATCCTCTTCAGAATCGTGGCTATACCCCGGCACGTCGGGATCAGATAGATCAGCAATAGCAGATTCCGACTCGCTATCCCCAGAAATAAGGTCCCTGGGAATAGACCTATGGGGACGGGGTCTCGGGGGGGGGGAGGCATCTCGGGCAGCCAGGGCAGAACGGACCTTGTCCCTCACCATACTTTTAATGTCGTCCAGGAGACTGGAGGACTCCGCTTTTACCACCGCCTCCGTGCATTCCTTACAGAGGGGTTTAGACCCCGATGAGGGAAGGCGCTTGCCACACACGCCACACTTTAGGTTTAGTGGAGGAAGAGGACTCCTTTTCTCCCTGAAAGAAACCCAAGGGAGAGAAGGGTCACCCACCAGGAACCATCAAGAGTCGGGGGGGGGGGGTGCCTTACAAAGGCTACTCACGGTTCCCTGGGAAGATGGGGGCTCCAGTCCAGGCCCCTGGGTGGAGGGGGTGCTCATGGCAGGGAGGGTTGTCCGTCCACACAGCGCTGCTTCCAGGAAGACGTGCAGCAGTAGCCGGGTAGCATGCGGGACCAGCGGTATTTCCACCGGTGGGCGCCGCCATTTTAAAGAGATCCGCGCATGCGCGGCGCCCCGGCGTGACGTCATGACGCCATCCACGTCCCAGCGTCTGACGTCACCAAGTGCGTGGCCGGAGGGAAGCGCGTCCTAGCGTCGCTCCGGCCGCCTACTCCACAGCAGCATAAGGCCCCCCTGGACCGCCGATGCCGGGAACTTCGCCGGGGACACTAAGGAAGTGTCCCGGGCACCAGCCCTGCGACGAGAGGAGGGAGAGCCCACGGAAGGGGGATCCGACCTCGGCTGGCAAAAGGTAAACGAGCTGGAAAGACGTCTCCCAGCACCTCTCTGATCTTCCTTCCGACAGGACAGGAAAATACACTGAGGCTGGGGAGGAAGGGGTGGGCTTTTAACCCTCTCTGTATTTTCCTGTCCTATCAGAGGAAGATCATCTCAGGTTGTGCTGTCATGGAGACGACTGGGGAAATATATATATACACACATACATATACACACATATCTCAACTAAAACAATCCTTATACGACTGAACTGAACAAAACTACATTTTTATGTTAATTCTATTTTAAAGTAGTGTATCATAACTCCTATATTGATGACTGATCGGTGGGGATCCGATTCCCGCTACCCCTGCTGATCAGCTGTCTGAAGAGGCCATGGTGCTCCAGTGAGCTGAGGTTTCCTCACATCTTACCAAGCACAGCTTATTCACTTTAACGGTAGTGAGCTGCGCTTAGGCCATGTGACTTCTTCCTAGGCCATGTGACAGCTCTCATCTTCACACAGCTGATTGTTGGGGTGCCGGCAGGCATGGGATTCAACCAGTTCTCCAGATCCGATTGTGAAAATTACAGCCAGATCGGAGAACCGTTAGCGGCTGAGTATCGATCTGGTGCTTTGGTGGCGGTGGCAGCAGGAGATGAGCTCTGTGGAAGCGCTGGTCTCCCTACATTCATCTGTAAGGAGTCTCTTTTCCCTGTTCCTATGATAGGCTGCAGGCCTTGTGAGGTTAGTGGTAGGTGGTGCAATGATGTCATTGCAGTATCTGAGTCAGGCCGCATACTGCAGGACACAGCTCGGAAGAGGCCTGCATTGCATCACTGCTAACGTGGATGTAAGTATTAGGTTTTTTTTTTTCTGTGGAACAGTGGCGCATTATAGGGGGAGAGGAGCACTATGGGGACACTGTCTAGGGGAATCATATACTGGCACATAATGGGGGACACTATGGGAGCATCTTATACTGGCACATCTACTGGGGCACTAAGAAAGGGCATCATCATGGCGGTCTGGTCTGAAAGGAGAAGATGAGGAAAGAACATCTACATCAGAGGAAAAGTCACTGGATGTAAGAGGTACGTGGCGCTGGATTCTGGATAGCACTGAATATAATGTGTATGCAAATATGTCTTTAGTGCTAGGTAAAAATGTTTATAAAATGTATATGGAGCAGGTAAATCTACTGTAAGTGTAGCCTATGTGTCATTTATATACTGTATGGTGTATATTGTATATATGATTATGTGAGTGTAGTGTCTATTGCGGTCCTCAGGACAGCGATACAGGTGAACGCTTCAGCGGGGCAAGGGAAAGGCGTCTCTCTTCTCTGTTCCTCTGATAGTCTGCTTATCTGCTAGTCTGTTTAGATAGACCTCCCAACCAGGGGAGCACCCATGAATTTTGTCTGGGGGGGCGGTCTGAAAAGAAAAAAAATGCAGCGCATCCCGCAAATTTTTGACCACGCCCGTTTTCTAAGCCCCTTCCACAAATAAAAATGAGACGCGCTTAGCGCACCGCACAAAAAATTTTCGTCTGGCCATTGTTATAAGCCCCTCCTACATATAATAGGCCTGCTGCCCCACTTGGCCATCCTCACCCAGCTCTGAATCCTCCTTCAGCAAATGGCAGAGGGAGGAGCCAAGGATCTCCTCTCCTACATAGCGCTACATACCTCTTACATCCAGTGATGTCACCTTTGATGTAGACGTTTTCTTTATCTTCTCCATTCAGACCAGACCGCCATGATGATGTTTGAGCCATCTCTCATCTCTGCAGAGATTGACAAAGACATTAGTTTCCCACTTTTGCACATCTTCTGAACACCCTTTCCTGCCACCCCCAATACTGTGCTCCCCATTACTATACTGCAGAAACTGTCCCCCTGAAAAATACTAGTACCATGCAGATAGTGCCCCCTTCAACAATTATTGGAAGTTTCCTAAAAAAAAAAAAAAAAAAAAAAACTGCGCCCAGTTAATAGTGTCCTGAACACTAATAGTATAAACATAACGTCCCCAAAAAATAATTGTGCTAAGCCAATACTGTGCCCCCCCCCAAAAAAAACCCACCAATAGAAATAATTCTCTGCCAGAGCACACGTAGTAGTAATAATGCCCCCATAGTGCCCATACTAGTAATCATGTTTCCCATAGTCCTCTAGTAGTAGTAAAGCTCACCATAATACCCCTTAGTAGTAATAATTTCCCTCACTTAGTGCCTGCAGTTGAGCTAATGTCCCCATAATGTATGCCAGTATAAAATACCCCTATATAGTGCCCCAGTAAATGCTCCCATAGTGCCCCCATAATGTGCCAGTATAAAATTCCCCATCTTCATGCCCCAGCACATGCCTCCATTGTGCTCCTCTCCCCCTACCCCATAGTGCCCCCCATAATATGCCTGTAAAAAATGTCCCTTCTTAGTGCCCCCATAATGTGCCAGTAAAAAATCCCTCTTATTAGTGCTAAATGCCCCCATATGTGCCAGTAAAAAATGCCCCCTTCTTTGTGCCACCAGATGCCCCATAGTACCCCCATAATGTGCCAGTAAAAAAAATCCCTTATTAGTGCCACCAAATGCCCCCATAGTGCCCCCATAATGTGCCAGTAAAAAATGCCCATTCTTTGTGCCACCAGATGCCCCACAGTGCTGCTCTCCCCCACAGTGCCTCCCATAATGTGCCAGTAAAAAAAATGCCCACTTAGTGCCAGATGCCATAATGTGCCACCAGATGCCCGATAGTGCTCCACTCCCCTATAGTGCCTCCCATAATGTGCCAGTAAAAAATGCCCATTCTTTGTGCCACCAGATGCCCCACAGTGCTGCTCTCCCCCACAGTGCCTCCCATAATGTGCCAGTAAAAAAAAATGCCCACTTAGTGCCAGATGCCATAATGTGCCACCAGATGCCCGATAGTGCTCCACTCCCCTATAGTGCCCCCAAATAATGGCCTTCTGGTGCCACCAGATGCCCCATAGTGCCGCTCTCCCCTATAGTGCCTCCCATAATGTGCCAGTAAAAAATGCCCCTTTAGTGCCACCATATGTCATAGTGCCCCCCATAATGCACCAATAAAAAAGGTCCCTTTAGAGCCCACAGTGCTCCTCCCCCCCATAATGTGCCAGTAAGAAACATCCCCAGATGCCTCCCCCAAAATGAAATGCCCCCAGATGCCCCCCCAAATGGGCCAGAAATAAATGTCCCCATAGTGCCCCCACCAAAATGGGCCAGTGAGAAATGCCCCCCTCCGCCCCCAAAGAATGGGCAAGTAAGAAATGCCTTAATGTCAACAGGTGCCCCCTACAATGTACCATCTTAAAAAAAAAAAAAAAACCCACTAATACTTACCTCCATCAGATGCGATGCAGGCCTCTTCCGACTGTGTGCTACCCGGCTCAGGTGGAGCAATGATAATGACATCATCATGCTGCAGCCTCTCCCTCCCCTGCACCAGCACAGGCATCTGTATCACTGTCCTGAGGACGGCAATACAAAAGAATATGGAGATCAGTGCTTCCACAAGCACTCATCTACTACTGCCCCTCACCGCCACAATTAGATCCAGGGCCGCGCCGCCTGGGGCAATTGGTGGTGCGGAACTGAAAGATAAAAAAATAAATTATGAACAGTTTTAGGGGGGGGGGTCCAGACCCGTTGGACCTCTCCCCGTCGGTGTGACCCTGCTCCCAACCATCCCAGATCTGGCATAACTACTGTGTGGGGGCACAATGAAGACTAGGCAGGGTTGGGACATGTACAGATACACACTGGGTGGTTACAGGTGTGGCCTAGCAGACAGTTTAGCTCCTTAGTTAGGTGCTATTTGTGTAGTGTATATATGGTGTATTTATGTATGTGTACCATGTATACAGTGTATTTATGTGTATGCGTGTTACATATAGATGGCATATGAATGAATGAATAAATGTGTTGTGATGCCACATGTCCACCGTTGAGTAGGGAACCTGTTAAAAAATTGAATCCCACCTGTGGGTGCAGGGAGTGACCACCACTGATCAGACACTGATGACCTATCCTGAGGATTAGCCAGCTATATTTTACCTTTAAAACATATCAACTATACATGTGGCACAGACTGGCAGAATACAGGCATCATTACAGCACAGTGCATGTCCTGAAACAATGGAGCAACTCCCAGTACCTTGTATGGAATATTAAATGGCCCCATTAGAAATATAACTAGTTCTGCAATAAACAAGCCCTCATGTGGCTATGTAGGTGAAGAAATACACCCGTTGACTTTTGGAAGGCAGGGAGGGATGGGGTTAAACTGAAGTAATAGCCCTAACCACATCCTGCTTCTCCTACTTTGCACTTTAAGGGGAAGTCCACCTGTGAGCACTACAGCTCTGTACACGGCCAGCTCTCAGGGGACAGTCCTTTATATCACTGTCCAGGGCAGGACTCCTGGGGCGGTAATTAGGAAGGTCATCCGGACCTTCCAGCTGCCAGTGTAAACTCCCAGAGCCCCTGGGTCCTGTTATACGAGCTGCACGGATCACCGCCACGTCTAATATCACTACGTACGTGCCCTCCGTACCTACAGAGCCCCCGTTACCTGCCTCCCCGCTCGGTGCCGCCTCCTCAGCTCTCATTTGATAACGTGACCGGCCACAAAGTAACATGGCAGCCAATCAGAACTCATGGATGGTAAGCGCATGCTCGGCGCTTCGAAGGTGACATCTGTGAAGACGGTAAGTGGGATTGGTTTGTGAACTCCCCCAAAGTGCAGATGGTTTACCCCATGTTTGTGTAACTGTTAGAGGGGAGTCAGTCAGGCCGTACGTCTTTGTAGGGAGAGGTGTGACAGTAGTGCCGTATGTCCTCTCCATCCCCTGGCTTGTTTTACTTCTATCAGTGGACGACAACAAACCTGTTATGACAGTGCTGGAGATAAACATGGCAAACCTGTGTCAGCAGCGTCCTCCCTCCCAGTGCACACATAACCACTGCTCACATTCAGAACTTTGTATGGACAGGAGTCATCAGCCAGTAATAGAAGTGGGATGTAAAGGACACTGCAGACCTATAGCTTACTCTGTGGCCATTGGCGGGGGCTTGACTGACTCCCCCGCAGATCCTGAAAGCGTAGCTATGGACATAAAGAAACAAAAATGAGCAGGCTCAGAAATGTCCACATCCCTGTGGACCAAGGACTGGACGGGAATCCCCTCTCTTTTCCCCTTACAGCTAGTCTGAATGTGGTAAAAAGTTAATTTATTAATGAGCTGTGTGCCCCCGCTGTCCATAATGTTTCTGGCTCTGAGAAACCAGCTGTAGACCCCTTTATGGGCTCTGTGAACATTGTATGGCCATGATTGTGATGGGCCTGGTCTGTACATGGAAGATAAGCGGCAGGCCGTGGTGTCTGACGGCCTCTTAATCCCCTCCCCCGATTGGAATAAACATGCCATCTCCCTGTATAGGGGGGTGTAGCTCATGGCGGACAGCAGTCTAAAAGTATATGGGCAGCCAAAACCATGCAAAATAATTATGTAATTAACCCTTTCAGTACCAGAGGTTTTTTCGGTTATGCATTTTCGTTTTGCGCTCCCTGCATTCAAACAGCCATAACTGTTTTATTTTTCTGTTCACATAGCTGTATGAGGGCTTGTTTTTTGCGGGATAAGTTGTACTTTCCAACGCCACCATTTAATATTGCATATGGTGTAGTGGGAAGCGGGAAAAATATTCCAAACCGGGTGAAATTGCAAAAAAAATGCTATTCCGCTACAGTTCTACGGGTTTCTTATTTACAACGTTCGATGTTTATTAAAACTGACCAGTTACTTTCATTCTACTGGTCAGTACGAATCCGGCAATACCTAATATGTATAGTTTTTCCTGCGTTTTGATAGTGATAAAATAATTAGAAAGTTGGCCTTTGTTTTTTTTTTTCGTCATATCTTGACCCGTATAACTTTTTGGTATTTATGTGTACGGAGCTGTATGGGGGTTCATTTTTTGCGGGGCGATCTGAAGTTTTTATTGATGCCATTCTGGGGTGTGTATGACTTTTTTTTTCTGCGTTTCAGGGAGAGTGTTAGGGCCTGCATTTAGTTCTTTGTTAGGCAGGAGTGATCTCAAAAGAACCCAACAGCCCTTCTAAGGGCTACAAGACATTTTTTTTTGTCTCCTGGCTGGCTGGCGCTAGTAGTGCAGCTATCGCCATATATAACCCTTTTTTTAATTGTTTTATCTCAGTGATACAAATCCATTTCATACAGCTGTGTGGAACCATTCTGTGTGTCACAGTTCAGCTGTCCACTCACCACAAACCACAATCCGTATTTTTCCTCTTCACCCTCCATGACGGCATACCATGAGAGATGACCCGCCTCCTCCAGGAAGGGACAGGAAGCATAAATTTGACTCTCCTTCAGCCTCTCCTCAGTGTCTTCCTGTCCCTTCCAGGGGGAGAGGAGTCATGTCTCATGGCAGTGCCATGAGGGCCGTATTTTGTCTGGGCAGCAGATGCGGCTAAGATATAGGTAGCCCAGCCACACGAGGGATTATCGACTACGCCCGCTCCCTAGTTGGGAAGTTTTGGGTGCAGACGGAGGTATCAGGGCCTCAGAAAATCCTTACCTCACACCTTGCGCCGGGTGTTGAGGGCCGTGCGGCGTCCGGACACTCATTTGAGTTCCTCCGGCATATCGAGCTCCCTCACTAACCGGTACTTCCGGCTCTGGTGATGACGTCAGCGGAAGTAGCGTCGTGCGTTCCAGGAGGATCGCAGAGCCGGCGTACGTCGGGAGCATGTCTGTGTTTGAAAGAAGGCGCGCAGTTCAAGGCGGAAGTCGCCCGCTGATCTGAGGTCTGAAGGTAGGGCATAAAAACTTCATTTTCATTTCTGCTCCTGGTCTGGCAGTATGTTGGAATCTGCATCCGGCCAGATGGATGCCTCTGGGGGACCTGTTGTTGTAAGTCTCCAGTGGAGTGTTTCTTACTCAAGCAGCATGTGGGGTATTAGCATGTGTGACTAATATTATTATATTTCTTGCTCTTTCTCTCTGGTATGATTGAAGAGTAAGAAGGATAAGGATGCCTCTCAGAAGCAAAAAACAACCCCAAAAGTTAGAAAATGTATGATGTGTGCATGCAAACTACCTGAGGCCTATGACAAAAAGTTGTGCAAAAAATGTACTACAAGAATGGCTAAAGATTTGGTTCCCTCAATCACAGAGGAACTACGCGAGGTGATTAGGGAGGAAATGCGTGCAGCGATGGCAGATTTCCCAGCGCCTGTTTCTCCTCCTTCCACCTCTAGACACAGAACGCATAGAGAATTAATTCCGTCTGTCTCTTCAGAGTCCGAGGAAATATCCGATTCTGAAAACCAGGATTCTGAGGATTCGTCGGGCTCTGACTCGGAATTTAAAAGCTTCCTATTCTCGTCCGAGGATACCAAGGAACTAATTAAAGCCGTTTGGGCCACCATGAATTTGTCGGACGACAAAATTCAAAGGTCGGTGCAAGATGAAATGTTCTGTGGGCTAGAACAAAGGAAAGGGAAAGTTTTCCCGATACATAAAAATATGCTTGACATGGTTAAAAGGGAATGGAAATCTACAGATAGGAAGTTATTTATTCCAAAGACCATGAGACGCCGTCTTCCTTTTAACGAAGAGGACGAGGCTCTCTTAACTTCTTGTCCTAAGGTAGATGTGTCCCTCTCCAAGTTGGTTAGGGGATTAAATGCTCTACCCTTTGAAGACATGGGGTCCCTAAAAGACCCCATGGATAAAAAAGTCGATTCCAGCCTTAAAAAAACATGGGAGGCTGCGGCGGCTATATTTAAACCCAATCTAGCATCTACTGCGGTGGCCAGATCACTCAAAAGATGGCTAATTCAGTTAGAGTCTGTCATTAAAGGGGGAGCTACTTATGACACCCTAAAAGAATCCTTTCCCCTCCTGTTAAAATCTGTAGATTTTTTGTCGGACTCTACAGCTGAGTCAGTCAGAATGACAGCGAGAGCAACAGGATTAGCAGTAGTTTCTAGAAGGGCTCTATGGCTTAAATCTTGGACAGGGGATGTTTCTTCAAAAATGAAGTTATGTGCCCTCCCCATTCATGGAAACTTGATGTTCGGTCAGGATTTGGAGTCTATCCTTGAGAAAGCGGCAGATACAAAAAAGTCCTTTCCGAGGGAATCAAATAAAAGGAAATTTCCCTTTCGGAAATCAAAAAAGGCTTTTTCCTTCCAAACAAAAAGAGCCGATAAACAGAGCTTTTGGCAGAAAGACAGAGGTCAAAAAAGTAGTAGAGGTAGGGGGTTTATGTTCAATCCTAAAGCCTCAGACTCTACAAAACAATGACGCCAGATTTCAGGTAGGAGGAAGACTAAAATTTTTCCTAGATTCATGGAGGAAAATTACAGAAAATCCTTGGATCCTAAACATCATGTCAGAAGGTTTAGATATTTCCTTTCGTCTTCCTCCTCCAAGGGACATTTTCAGGATAACACCAATTCAGAGGTCCCAGTTTCTTCAGGGAAAATTGGAAGAAAACATTGGGGAATTAATAAATCAAAACGTGTTGGTGCCAGTACCCCTAGAACAGCAAGGGAAAGGTTACTACACTGTATTTATGGTAAAAAAAACCCAACGGAAAGTTTCGTCTCATTATCAATCTGAAAAAATTGAACAGATTCATCAAATACGAGAAGTTCAAGATGGAAACCATAAAGTCTACAATAAATCTGCTAAAAGAAAGAGACTTTATGGCTTCCATAGATCTGAGGGACGCTTATTTCCATATACCGATGTGCGAAAGGGCGCAAAAATTTTTGTGCATTGTGGTTCACTTGGGGAACGAAGTACGCCACTTGCAGTTTCATGCGCTCCCCTTTGGAATAACTTGCCCTGAGAGTCTTTACAAAAATATTAACAGAAGTTGTGGCTCATTTAAGAAGAAGAAACGTCCTTGTTATTTCATACCTGGACGATCTACTGATTGTAGGAGATTCTCGAGAAGATCTAGAAAACAGTCTTTCTCTATCATGTCAAGTTCTTCAGCATTTGGGATGGTTAGTGAACTGGGAAAAATCCAGTCTACTCCCATCTCAAAGGTTAACCTATCTGGGGGTAATCCTGGATTCGGTTCATCAAAAAACTTTTCTTCCCATGCAAAAAATAGAAGGTGTGATAGAGAAAGTAGGAAAATTCATAAATCTCACAAGATGCTCAATCAGGGAGACAATGAAACTTCTGGGAACTCTCACAGCCTGCATGACTGCAGTGAGATGGGCACAGTTCCATACCAGAGTTCTCCAGCATTGGATGTTGGAAATCTGGGACAAAAAGCAGGACTCTTTAGAGTTAAAGATTCAAATCCCCCTTCAGGTGAAACAATCTCTCAGATGGTGGTTAAGGCTACTTTCACACTAGCGTTTTAAAATTCCGGTATTGAGTTCCGTCATAGGGGCTCAATACCGGAATAAAACGCTTCAGTTTTGTCCCCATTCATTGTCAATGGGGACAAAACTGAACTGAAGACAACGGAATGCTCCTGAAAGCATTCCGTTCCGTCTTCAGACCGGAGAACAAACCGCAGCATGCTGCGGTTTGCTCTCCGGTCCAGGCATCCGCACCAAGACGGATCCGGAATGACCCCCAATGCAAGTCAATGGGGGTGGATCCGTCTGGTGTGACCATAATGGTAACCGGATCCGCCCTCCATTGACTTTCAATGGAGTCCATTACGGATCCGGGTACACATAGACACATACAGACATAAACATACACACACATAAAGACATACAAACACACATACATACTTACATGCTCCCCGGCAGGTCTTCGGAGCGTCAGGACGGCTCACACAGGTCACGATTCCCCACAGCGCCCTCTGCTGGGCGCCTGGTGGAATCGTCAGATGACGATTCCACCAGGCGCCCAGCAGAGGGCGCTGTGGGGAATCGTGACCTGTGTGAGCCGTCCTGACGCTCCGAAGACCTGCCGGGGAGCATGTAAGTATGTATGTGTGTTTGTATGTCTATATGTGTGTGTATGTTTATGTGTATGTATATGTATGTACTGTGTGACATGTGTGGGGCCGGAGCGCGGTTCCGGCTCCACACATGTCACTGCGGCAGGCCTGATCCGGCAGCACCCTTCACCTGCCGGATCAGGCCTGCCGCCAGTGTGAAAGTAGCCTAATTCCGGCTCACCTTCTGGGAGGAGTCCCGTGGAGTCTAGGCCCCCTAGAAATAGTCACTACAGACGCAAGTATGTGGGGGTGGGGAGCCTTCTGGTCCCATCAGGCGTTTCAGGAGGAATGGTCAATACTCCAATCCTACCGCTCATCAAACATGAGAGAGCTATTGGCGGTACGAGAGGCATTGAAAGCCCTAGCCCCAAACCTGGTGAGAAAGGATGTCCAGATAAGATCCGACAACACGACAGTAGTAGCCTACATAAACCATCAGGGGGGCACAAGAAGTGTAGAGCTAAGTATGGTAGCAAAAGATATAATTGGTTGGGCAGAAGAACACCTTCTTTCCCTTTCAGCCATACACTTAAAAGGCTCTTTGAATACAAGAGCAGACTTTCTAAGCAGAGTAAGATTGAGGGCCACAGATTGGAGTTTGAATCCACAAGTCTTCCAACAAATTGTGAAAATGTGGGGGCTCCCACAAATAGACCTGTTCGCCTCGGTAAAAAACGCAAAGACCAAAAAATTCTTCTCCCTAAACCCACACGAGTGGATGCACTATCCATAGTATGGAGTTTTCAGCTGGCATATGCCTTTCCGCCAATACCGCTGGTCTCCAGGGTCCTAAAGAAAATAAGGCAGGACAAAGCACACGTAATACTGATAGCCCCTCTCTGGCCAAACAAACCGTGGTTCCCGTTATTAAAGAGGATAGGAGTTCAACCCTGCTGTGAGCGGTCCGCTCTGATTGGACAGCGCTCACAGCAGGGCAGAAGCAACGCCCATTGAGGAACAGGGAGTCTCCTCCTCCCTGTTCCGATGCTTCTGAATTTACATAAAGCCCGACAGAAGACCGGGGGGCCGTGTGAAGCCACCGGGGGACCTTTTGGAGAAAAAAAAAGCGCCGCTGCCATCAGAGGGGGATACACTATAAGGTACATAGTGTAGTTTGATTTTTTAAAAGTGGTGAAAGGTCCTCTTTAATATGTTAAATCTCATGGTATGCCGTCATTGAGGGTGAAGAGGAAAAACCATATTACTTACCGGTAATTTCCTTTTCACGAACCCTCCATGACGGCATAGGGGTTTCCCACCCTTAAAAAAAAATAAATAAATAAAAAAAAAAAAAAAAAAACCTCA